>CATOZT010000351.1:0-76438 GCA_954870665.1 Stratiomys singularior
ATTGATGATTGATGATTGATGATTGATGATTGATGATTGATGATTGATGATTGATGATTGATGATTGATGATTGATGATTGATGATTGATGATTGATGATTGATGATTGATGATTGATTATTGATGATTGATGATTGATGATTGATGATTGATGATTGATGATTGATGATTGATGATTGATGATTGATGATTGATGATTGATGGTTGAACATTGATGATTGATCATTGATGATTGATGGTTGAAGATTGATGATTGCAAATTGATGATTGGTGGTTGATGATTGTTGATTGATGATTGAGGATTAATTGTTGATGATTGATGATTGAGGATTAATGATTGATGATTGATGATTGATGAATGATGATTGACGATTGATGATTGATGATTGATGATTGATGATTAATATTGATGATTGATGATTGATGATTGATGATTGATAATTAATGATTGATGATTGATGATTGATGATTGATGATTGATGATTGATGATTGATGATTGATGATTGATTATTGATAATTGATGATTGATGATTGATGATTGATGATTGATGATTGATGATTGATGATTGATGATTGATGATTGATGATTGATGATTGATGATTGATGATTGATGATTGATGATTGATGATTGATGATTGATGATTGACGATTGATGATTGCTGATTCATGATGGATGATCGATGATTGATGATTGATGATTGATGATTGATGATTGATGGTTGATGATTGATGATTGATGATTGATGATTGATGACTGATGATTGATGATTGATGATTGATGATTGATGATTGATGATTGATGATTGATGATTGATGATTGATGATTGATGATTGATGATTTGTGATTGATGATTGATGATTGATGATTGATGATTTGTGATTGATGATTGATGATTGATGATTGATGATTGATGGTTGATGATTGATGATTGATGATTGATGATTGATGATTGATGATTGATGATTGATGATTGATGATTGATGATTGATGATTGATGATTGATGATTGATGATTGATGATTGATGATTGATGATTGATGATTGACGATTGATGATTGCTGATTCATGATGGATGATCGATGATTGATGATTGATGATTGATGATTGATGATTGATGGTTGATGATTGATGATTGATGATTGATGATTGATGACTGATGATTGATGATTGATGATTGATGATTGATGATTGATGATTGATGATTGATGATTGATGATTGATGATTTGTGATTGATGATTGATGATTGATGATTTGTGATTGATGATTGATGATTGATGATTGATGGTTGATGATTGATGATTGATGATTGATGATTGATGATTGATGATTGATGATTGATGATTGATGATTGATGATTGATGATTGATGATTGATGATTGATGATTGATGATTGATGATTGATGATTGATGATTGATGATTGATGATTGATGATTGATGATTGATGATTGATGATTGATTATTGATGATTGATGATTGATGATTGATGATTGATGATTGATGATTGATGATTGATGATTGATGATTGATGATTGATGATTGATGGTTGAACATTGATGATTGATCATTGATGATTGATGGTTGAAGATTGATGATTGCAAATTGATGATTGGTGGTTGATGATTGTTGATTGATGATTGAGGATTAATTGTTGATGATTGATGATTGAGGATTAATGATTGATGATTGATGATTGATGAATGATGATTGACGATTGATGATTGATGATTGATGATTGATGATTAATATTGATGATTGATGATTGATGATTGATGATTGATAATTAATGATTGATGATTGATGATTGATGATTGATGATTGATGATTGATGATTGATGATTGATTATTGATAATTGATGATTGATGATTGATGATTGATGATTGATGATTGATGATTGATGATTGATGATTGATGATTGATGATTGATGATTGATGATTGATGATTGATGATTGATGATTGATGATTGATGATTGACGATTGATGATTGCTGATTCATGATGGATGATCGATGATTGATGATTGATGATTGATGATTGATGATTGATGGTTGATGATTGATGATTGATGATTGATGATTGATGACTGATGATTGATGATTGATGATTGATGATTGATGATTGATGATTGATGATTGATGATTGATGATTGATGATTGATGATTGATGATTGATGATTTGTGATTGATGATTGATGATTGATGATTGATGATTTGTGATTGATGATTGATGATTGATGATTGATGATTGATGGTTGATGATTGATGATTGATGATTGATGATTGATGATTGATGATTGATGATTGATGATTGATGATTGATGATTGATGATTGATGATTGATGATTGATGATTGATGATTGATGATTGATGATTGATGATTGATGATTGATGATTGATGGTTGAACATTGATGATTGATCATTGATGATTGATGGTTGAAGATTGATGATTGCAAATTGATGATTGGTGGTTGATGATTGTTGATTGATGATTGAGGATTAATGGTTGATGATTGATGATTGAGGATTGATGATTGATGATTGATGATTGATGAATGATGATTGACGATTGATGATTGATGATTGATGATTAATGATTGATGATTGATGATTGATGATTAATATTGATGATTGATGATTGATGATTGATGATTGATGATTGATAATTAATGATTGATGATTGTTGATTGATGATTGATGATTGATGATTGATGATTGATGATTGATGATTGATGATTGATGATTGATGATTGATGATTGATGATTGATAATTAATGATTGATGATTGATGATTGATGATTGATGATTGATGATTGATGATTGATGATTGATGATTGATGATTGATGATTGATGATTGATGATTGATGATTGATGATTGATTATTGATAATTGATGATTGATGATTGATGATTGATGATTGATGATTGATGATTGATGATTGATGATTGATGAATGATGTTTGATGATTGATGATTGACAATTGATGATTGATGATTGATGATTGATGATTGATGATGGATGATCGATCATTGATGATTGATGATTGATGATTGACGATTGATGATTGATGATTGATGATTGCTGATTGATGATCGATCATTGATGATTGATGATTGATGATAGATGATTGATGATTGATGATTGATGATTGACGATTGATGATTGATGATTGATGATTGATGATTAATGATTGATGATTGCTGATTCATGGTTGATGGTTGATTATTGAAGATTGATGATTGCTGGTTGATAATTGAAACTTGATGATCGATTATTGAATATTGATGATATTTTATTGATGATTCTTGGTTGTGGGTTGATAGTTGATGATTGATTATCGATGGTTGATGATTGATGGTTGATGATTAATGATTGATAATTGATGATTAATGATTGATGATCTATGATTGATGAGTGATGATTGATGATTGATTATTGATGATTGATGATTCATGGTTGTGGATTGTTAATTGATGATTGTATATTGATGGTTGATGATTGATGACTAATGAATGATGGTTAATGAGTGATGATTGATGATTGAAGATTGATGATTGATGATTGATAATTGATGGTTGATGATTGATGATTGATGATTGATGATTGATGACTGATGATTGATGATTGATGATTGATGATTGATGATTGATGATTGATGATTCATGGTGGTGGATTGTTAATTGATGATTGTATATTGATGGTTGATGATTGATGACTAATGAATGATGGTTAATGAGTGATGATTGATGATTGATGATTGATGATTCATGGTTGATGATTGATGATTGATGATTGATGATTGATGATTGATGACTGATGATTGATGATTGATGATTGATGATTGATGATTGATGATTGATGATTGATGATTGATGATTGATGATTGATGATTTGTGATTGATGATTGATGATTGATGATTTGTGATTGATGATTGATGATTGATGATTGATGATTGATGGTTGATGATTGATAATTGATGATTCATGATTGATGATTGATGATAGATGATTGATGATTGATGATTGATGATTGATGATTGATGATTGATGATTGATGATTGATGATTGATGATTGATGATTGATGATTGATGATTGATGATTGATGATTGATGGTTGAACATTGATGATTGATCATTGATGATTGATGGTTGAAGATTGATGATTGCAAATTGATGATTATTGGTTGATGATTGTTGATTGATGATTGAGGATTAATGGTTGATGATTGATGATTGAGGATTGATGGATGATGATTGATGATTGATGATTGATGATTGATGAATGATGATTGACGATTGATGATTGATGATTGATGATTGATGATTAATATTGATGATTGATGATTGATGATTGATGATTGATAATTAATCATTGATGATTGATGATTGATGATTGATGATTGATGATTAATGGTTGTGGGTTGGTGATTGATGATTGATGGTAGATGAGTGATGCTTGATGATTGAAGATTGATGAGTGATGATTGATGATTGGTGATTGATAATTGATGTTTGATGATCGATGATTGATGATTGATGATTGATGATTGATGATTGATGATTGATGATTGGTGATTGATGATTGATGATTGATGATTGATGATTGATGATTGTTGATTCATAATTGATGGTTGCTTATTGATAATTTATTATTGATGATTGATGAATGATGAATGATGACTGATGATTGATGATTGATGATTGATGATTGATGATTGATTATTGATAATTGATGATTGATGATTGATGATTGATGATTGATGATTGATGATTGATCATTGATGATTGATGATTGATGATTGATGATTGATGATTGATGATTGATGATTGATGATTGATGATTGATGATTGATGATTGATGATTGATGATTGATGATTGATGATTGATGATAGATGATTCATGGTTGTGGATTGATAATTGGTGATTGATTATTGTTGGTTGATGATTGATGATTGATAATTGATGATTGATTATTGATAATTGATGATTGATGATTGATGATTGATGATTGATTATTGATGATTGATGATTGATGATTGATGATTGATAATTGATAATTGATGATTGATGATTGATAATTGATGATTGATGATTGATGATTGATGATTGATGATTGATGATTGATTATTGATGATTGGTGATTGATGATTGATGATTGATGGTTGATGATTGATGATTGATGATTGATGATTGATGATTGATGATTGATGATTGATGATTGATGATTGATGATTGATGATTGATGATTGATTATTGATAATTGATGATTGATGATTGATGATTGATAATTGATGATTGATGATTGATAATTGATGATTGATGATTGATGATTGATGATTGATGATTGATTATTGATGATTGGTGATTGATGATTGATGATTGATGGTTGATGATTGATGATTGATGATTGATGATAGATGATTGATGATTGATGATTGATGATTGATGATTGATGATTGATGATTGATGATTGATGATTGATGATTGATGATTGATGATTGATGATTGATGATTGATGATTGATGATTGATGATTGATGATTGATGATAGATGATTGATGATTGATGATTAATGATTGATGATTGATGATTGATGATTGATGACTGATGATTGATGATTGATGATTGATGATTGATGATTCGTGTTTGTGGATTGCTGATTGATGATTAATGATCGATCTTTGATGGTTCATGATTGATGATTGATGATTGATGATTGATGATTGATGATTGATGATTGATGATTGATGATTGATGATTGATGATTGATGATTGATGATTGATGATTGATTATTGATGATTGATGATTGATGATTGATGATTGATGATTGATGATTGATGATTGATGATTGATGATTGATGATTGATGATAGATGATTGATGATTGATGATTGATGATTGATGATTGATGATTGATGATTAATGAATAATGATTGATGATTGATGATTGATGATTGATGATTGATGATTGATGATTGCTGATTAATAATTGAAGTTTGATGATCGATTCTTGATCATTGATGATATCTTATTGATGATTCATGGTTGTGGATGTGTAATTGATGATTGATTATTGTTGGTTGATGATTGATGATTGATGTTTGATGATTGATGATTGATGATTAATGATTGATGATTGATGATTGATAATTGCTGATTCATGATTGATGGTCCATTATTGATAATTATGATTGATCATTGATCACTGATGATTGATGATTAATGATTGATGACTGATGGTTGATGATTGATTATTGATGAATGATGATTGATGAATGATGATTGATGATTGATGATTGATGATTGATGAATGATGACTGACGATTGATGACTGATGATTGATGATTAATGATTGCTTATTGATGATTGATGTTTGATGATTGATGATTGATGATTGATAATTGATGATTGATGATTGATGATTGATGTTTGATGATTGATGATTGATGATTGATGATTGATGATTGATGATTGATAATTGATGATTGATGATTGATGATTGATCATTGATGATTGATGATTGATGATTGATAATTGATGATTGATAATTGATGATTGATGATTGATGATTGATGATTGATGATTGATAATTGATGATTGATGATTGATGATTGATGATTGATGATTGATGATTGATGATTGATGATTGATGATTGATGATTGATGATTGATGATTGATAATTGATGATTGACGATTGATGATTGATCATTGATGATTGATGATTGATGATTGATAATTGATGATTGATGATTGATGATTGATGGTTGATGATTGCTGATTGATGATTGATGGTTCATGATTGATGATTGATGATTGATGATTGATGATTGATGATTGATGATTGATGATTGATGATTGATGATTGATGATTGATGATTGATGAAATATGATTGATGTTTGATGATTGATGATTGATGATTGATGATTGATGATTGATGATTGATGATTGATGATTGATGATTGATGATTGATGATTGATGATTGATGATTGATGATTGATGATTGATGATTGATGATTGATGATTCATGATTGATGATTCATGATTCATGGTTGTGGATTGATAATTGATGATTGATTATTGATGGTTGATGATCGATGATTGATGATTGTTGATTGATGAATGATGATTGATGATTGATGATTGATGACTGATGATTGATGATTGATGATTGATTATTGATGATTGATGATTGATGATTGATGATTGATGATTGATGATTGATGATTGATGATAGATGATTGATGATTGATGATTGATGATTGATGATTGATGATTGATGATTGATGATTGATCATTGATGATTGATGATTGATGATTGATGATTGATGATTGATGATTGATGATTGATGATTGATGATTGATGATTGATGATTGATGATTGATGATTGATGATTGATGATTGATGGTTCTTGATTGATGATTGATAATTGATGATTAATGATTGATGATTGATAATTGATGATAGATCATTGATGATTGATGATTGATGATTGATGATTGATGATTGATCATTGATGATTGATGATTGATGATTGATGATTGATGATTGATAATTGATGATTGATGATTGATTATTGATGATTGATAATTGATGATTGATGAATTATGATTGATGATTGATGATTGATAATTGATGATTGATGATTGATGATTGATGATTGATGATTGATGATTGATGATTGATGATTGATGATTGATGATTGATGATTGATGATTGATGATTGATGATTGATGATTAATGATTGATGATTGATGATTGATGATTGATGATCGATGATTGATGATTGATGATTGATGATTCATGGTTGTGGATTGATAATTAATGATTGATTATTGATGATTGATGATTGATGATTGATGATTGATGATTCATGGTTGTAGATTGATTTTTGATGATTGATTATTGATGGTTGATGATCGATGATCGATGATTGCTGATTGATGATTGATGATTGATGATTGATGATTGATGATTAATGATTGATGATTGATGATTGATTATTGATGATTCATGGTTGTGGATTGATAATTGATGATTGATTATTGATGGTTGATGATCGATGATTGATAATTGATGATTGATGATTGATGATTGATGATTGATGATTGATGATTGATGATTGATGATTGATGATTGATGATTGATGATTGATGACTGATGAATGATGATTGATGATTGAAGTTTGATGATTGATGATTGATGATTGATAATTGATGATTGATGATTGATGATTGATCATTGATGATTGATGATTAATGATTGATAATTGATGATTGATGATTGATGATTGATGATTGATGATTGATGATTGATGATTGATGATTGATGATTGATGATTGATGATTGATGATTGATGATTCATGATTGTGGATAGATAATCAATGATTGATTATTGATGGTTGATGATCGATGATTGATGATTGATGATTGATGATTGATGTTTGATGATTGATGATTGATAATTGATGATTGATGATTGTTGATTGATGATTGATGGTTGATGGTTGATGATTGATGATTCATGATTCATGATTGATGGTTGAACATTGATGATTGATCATTGATGATTGATGATGAAAGATTGCTGATTGCAAATTGATGATTGGTGGTTGATGATTGTTGATTGATGATTGATGATTAATGGTTGATGATTGATGATTGATGATTGATGATTGATGATTGATGATTGATGATTGATGATTGATGAGTGATGATTGATGATTGATAATAGATGATTGATGATTGATGTTTGCTGAATGATGATTGACAATTGATGATTGATGATTGATAATTGATGATTGATGATTGATGACTGATTATAGATTCTTGATGATTGATGATTGATGATTGATGGTTGATGATTGATGATTGATGATTGATTATTGATGATTGATGAATGATGATTGATAATTGATAATTAATGATTGATGATTGATGATTGATGATTGATGATTGATTATTGATGATTAATGATTGATGATAGATGATTGATGATTGATGATTGATGATTGATGATTGATGATTGATGATTGATGATTGATGATTGATGATTGATGATTGATGATTGATGATTGATGATTGATGATTGATGATTGATGATTGATGATTGATGATTGATGATAGATGATTGATGATTGATCTTTGATGAATGATGATTGACAATTGACGATTGATGATTGATGATTGATGATTGATGATTGATGATTGATGATTGATGATTGATGATTGATGATTGATGATTGATGATTGATTATAGATTATTGATGATTGATGAATGATGATTGATAATTGATAATTAATGATTGATGATTGATGATTGATGATTGATGATTGATTATTGATGATTAATGATTGATGATTGATGATTGATGATTGATGATTGATGATTGATGATTGATGATTCGTGTTTGTGGATTGCTGATTGATGATTAATGATCGATCATTGATGATTGATAATTGATGATTGATGATTGATGATTGATGATTGATGATTGATGATTGATGATTGATGATTGATTATTGATGATTGATGAATGATTATTGATAATTGATAATTAATGATTGATGATTGATGATTGATGATTGATGATTGATGATTGATGATTAATGATTAATGATTGATGATTGATGATTGATGATTGATGATTGATGATTGATTATTGATGATTAATGATTGATGATTGATGATTGATGATTGATGATTGCTGATTGATGATTGATGATTGATGATTGATGATTGATGAGTGATGATTGATGATTGATAATAGATGATTGATGATTGATGTTTGCTGAATGATGATTGACAATTGATGATTGATGATTGATAATTGATGATTGATGATTGATGACTGATTATAGATTCTTGATGATTGATGATTGATGATTGATGGTTGATGATTGATGATTGATGATTGATGATTGATTATTGATGATTGATGATTGATAATTGATGATTGATGATTGATGGTTGATGATTGATGATTGATGATTGATTATTGATGATTGGTGATTGATGATTGATGATTGATGGTTGATGATTGATGATTGATAATTGATGATTGATTATTGATGATTGATGATTGACGATTGATGTTTGGTGATTGATGATTGGTGATTGATGATTGATGATTCGTGTTTGTGGATTGCTGATTGATGATTAATGATCGATCTTTGATGATTGATGATTGATGATTGATGTTTGATGATTGATGATTGATGATTGATGATTGATGATTGATGATTGATGATTGATGAGTGATGATTGATGATTGATAATAGATGATTGATGATTGATGTTTGCTGAATGATGATTGACAATTGATGATTGATGATTGATAATTGATGATTGATGATTGATGACTGATTATAGATTCTTGATGATTGATGATTGATGATTGATGGTTGATGATTGATGATTGATGATTGATGATTGAATATTGATGATTGATGATTGATGATTGATGATTGATGATTGATGATTTATGATTGATGATTGATGATTGATGATTGATGATTGATGATTGATGATTGATGATTGATGATTGATAATTCATGGTTCTGGATTGCTGATTGATGATTGATGATTGATGATCGATCATTGATGATTGATGATTGATGATTGATGATTAATGATTGATGATTGATGATTGATGATTGATGATTGATGATTGATGATTGATGATTGATGATTGATGATTGATGATTCGTGTTTGTGGATTGCTGATTGATGATTAATGATCGATCTTTGATGATTGATGATTGATGATTGATGTTTGATTATTGATGATTGATGACTGATGATTGTTGATTGAAGATGGATAATCGATCATTGATGATTGATGATTGATGATTGATGATTGACGATTGATGATTGATGATTGCTGATTGATGATAGATCATTGATGATTGATGATTGATGATAGATGATTGATGACTGATGATTGACGATTGATGATTGATGATTGATGAGTGATGATTGATGATTGATAATAGATGATTGATGATTGATGTTTGCTGAATGATGATTGACAATTGATGATTGATGATTGATAATTGATGATTGATGATTGATGACTGATTATAGATTCTTGATGATTGATGATTGATGATTGATGATTGATGACTGATGATTGACGACTGATGATTGATGATTGATGATTGATGATTGATGATTGATGATTGATGATTGATGATTGATGATTGATGATTGATGATTGATGATTGATGATTGATGATTGATGATTGATGAATGATGATTGATGATTGATGATTGATGATTGACGATTGATGATTGTTGATTATTAATTGGAGTTTGATGATCGAATTTTGATGATTGATGATTGATGATTGATGATTGATGATTGATGATTAATGATTGATGATTGATGATTGATTATTGATGATTCATGGTTGTGGATTGATAATTGATGATTGATTATTGATGGTTGATGATCGATGATTGATAATTGATGATTGATGATTGATGATTGATGATTGATGATTGATGATTGATGATTGATGATTGATGATTGATGACTGATGAATGATGATTGATGATTGAAGTTTGATGATTGATGATTGATGATTGATAATTGATGATTGATGATTGATGATTGATCATTGATGATTGATGATTAATGATTGATAATTGATGATTGATGATTGATGATTGCTGATTGATTATTGATGATTGATGATTGATGATTGATGATTGATGATTGGTGATTGATGATTGATGATTGATGATTGATGATTCATGATTGTGGATAGATAATCAATGATTGATTATTGATGGTTGATGATCGATGATTGATGATTGATGATTGATGATTGATGTTTGATGATTGATGATTGATAATTGATGATTGATGATTGTTGATTGATGATTGATGGTTGATGGTTGATGATCGATGATTCATGATTCATGATTGATGATTGAACATTGATGATTGATCATTGATGATTGATGATGAAAGATTGCTGATTGCAAATTGATGATTGGTGGTTGATGATTGTTGATTGATGATTGAGGATTAATGGTTGATGATTGATGATTGATGATTGATGATTGATGATTGATGATTGATGATTGATGATTGATGAGTGATGATTGATGATTGATAATAGATGATTGATGATTGATGTTTGCTGAATGATGATTGACAATTGATGATTGATAATTGATGATTGATGATTGATGACTGATTATAGATTCTTGATGATTGATGATTGATGGTTGATGATTGATGATTGATGATTGATTATTGATGATTGATGAATGATGATTGATAATTGGTAATTAATGATTGATGATTGATGATTGATGATTGATGATTGATTATTGATGATTAATGATTGATGATAGATGATTGATGATTGATGATTGATGATTGATGATTGATGATTGATGATTGATGATTGATGATTGATGATTGATGATTGATGATTGATGATTGATGATTCATGATTCATGATTGATGATTGATGATAGATGATTGATGATTGATGATTAATGATTGATGATTGATGATTGATGATTGATGATTGATGATTGATGATTGATGATTGATGATTGATGATTGATGATTCGTGTTTGTGGATTGCTGATTGATGATTAATGATCGATCTTTGATGATTGATGATTGATGATTGATGTTTGATTATTGATGATTTATGACTGATGATTGTTGATTGAAGATGGATAATCGATCATTGATGATTGATGATTGATGATTGACGATTGATGATTGATGATTGATGATTGCTGATTGATGATAGATCATTGATGATTGATGATTGATGATAGATGATTGATGACTGATGATTGACGATTGATGATTGATGATTGATGATTGTTGATTGATGATTGATGATTGCTGATTGATGATTAATGATCGATCATTGATGATTGATAATTGATGATTGATGATTGATGATTAATTATTGATGATTTATGATTGATGATTGATGATTGACGATTGCTGATTGCTTATTGATAATTGAAGTTTGATGATCGATTATTGATCATTGATGATATCTTATTGATGTTTCATGGTTGTGGATTGATAATTGTTGATTGATTATTGATGATTGATGATTGATGTTTGATGATTGATGATTGATGATTGATGATTAATGATTGATGATTGATGATTGATGATTGATGATTGATGATTGATGATTGATGATTGATGATTGATGATTGATGATTGATGATTGATGATTGATGATTGATGATTGATGAGTGATGATTGATGATTGATAATAGATGATTGATGATTGATGTTTGCTGAATGATGATTTACAATTGTTGATTGATGATTGATAATTGATGATTGATGACTGATTATAGATTCTTGATGATTGATGATTGATGATTGATGATTGATGATTGATTATTGATGATTGATGAATGATGATTGATAATTGATAATTAATGATTGATGATTGATGATTGATGATTGATGATTGATTATTGATGATTAATGATTGATGATAGATGATTGATGATTGATGATTTATGATTGATGATTGATGATTGATGATAGATGATTGATGATTGATGTTTGATGAATGATGATTGACAATTGACGATTGATGATTGATGATTGATGATTGATGATTGATGATTGATGATTGATGTTTGATTATTGATGATTGATGATTGATGATTGATGATTGTTGATTGATGATTGATGATTGCTGATTGATGACTAATGATCGATCATTGATGATTGATAATTGATGATTGATGATCAATTATTGATGATTTATGATTGATGATTGATGATTGACGATTGCTGATTGCTGATTGATAATTGAAGTTTGATGATCGATTATTGATCATTGATGATATCTTATTGATGTTTCATGGTTGTGGATTGATAATTGTTGATTGATTATTGATGATTGATGATTGATGTTTGATGATTGATGATTGATGATTGATGATTAATGATTGATGAGTGATGATTGCTGATTCATGGTTGATGGTTGATTATTGATGATTGCTGGTTGATAATTGAAACTTGATGATCGATTATTGATTATTGATGATATTTTATTGATGATTCTTGGTTGTGGGTTGATAGTTGATGATTGATTATCGTTGGTTGATGATTGATGGTTGATGATTGATGATTGATAATTGATGATTAATGATTGATGATTTATGATTGCTGATTCATAATTGATGGTTGATTATTGATGATTGATGATTGATGATTTATGATTTATGATTGATGATTGATGATTGATGATTGATGATTGATGATTGATGATTGATGATTGATGATTGATGAGTGATGATTGATGATTGATGATTGCTGATTGATGATTCATGGTTGTGGATTGTTAATTGATGATTGATGATTGATGGTTGATGATTGATGACTAATGAATGATGGTTAATGAGTGATGATTGATGATTGATGATTGATGATTGATGGTTGATGATTGATGATTGATGATTGATGATTGATGACTGATGATTGATGATTGATGATTGATGATTGATGATTGATGATTGATGATTGATGATTTGTGATAGATGATTGATGATTGATGATTGATGATTTGTGATTGATGATTGATGTTTCATGATTCATGATTGATGATTGATGATTGATGATTGATGATTGATGATTGATGATTGATGATTGATGATTGATGATTGATGATTGATGATTGATGATTGATGATTGATGATTGATGATTGATGATTGATGATTGATGATTGATGATTGATGATTGATTATTTATGATTGATGATTGATGATTGATGATTGATGATGGATGATTGATGATTGATGATTGATGATGGATGATCGATCATTGATGATTGATGATTGATAATTGACGATTGATGATTGATGATTGATGATTGATGATTGATGGTTGCTGATTGGTGATTGATGATCGATCATTGATGATCGATGCTGGATAATTGATGATTGATGATTGATGATTGACGATTGATGATTGATGATTGATGATTGATGATCGATGATTGATGATTGATGATTGATGATTGATGATTAACGATTGATGATTGATGATTGATGATTGATGATTGATGATTGATGATTGATGATTGATGATTGATGATTGACGATTGATGATTGATGATTGATGGTTGCTGATTGATGATCGATCATTGATGATTGATGATTGATGATAGATGATTGATGACTGATGATTGACGATTGATGATTGATGATTGACGATTGATGATTGATGATTGATGATTGAAGATTGATGATTGATGATTGATGATTGATGATTGATGATTGATGATTGATGATTGATGATTGATGATTGATGATTGATGATTGATGATTGATGATTGAAGATTGATGATTGATGATTGATGATTGATGAATGATGATTGATGATTGATGATTGATGATTGATGATTGACGATTGATGATTGTTGATTAATAATTGGAGTTTGATGATCGAATTTTGATGATTGATGATTGATGATTGATGATTGATGATTGATGATTGATGATTGATGATTGATGATTGATGATTGATGTTTGATTATTGATAATTGATGATTGATGATTGATGATTGTTGATTGATGATTGATGATTGCTGATTGATGACTAATGATCGATCATTGATGATTGATAATTGATGATTGATGATTGATGATTAATTATTGATGATTTATGATTGATGATTGACGATTGCTGATTGCTGATTGATAATTGAAGTTTGATGATCGATTATTGATCATTGATGATATCTTATTGATGTTTCATGGTTGTGGATTGATAATTGTTGATTGATTATTGATGATTGATGATTGATGTTTGATGATTGATGATTGATGATTGATGATTAATGATTGATGATTGATGATTGCTGATTGATGGTTGATGGTTGATTATTGATGATTGATGATTGATGATTTATGATTGATGATTGATGATTGATGATTGATGATTGATGATTGATGATTGATGATTGATGATTGATGATTGATGATTGATGATTGATGAGTGATGATTGATGATTGATGATTGATGATTGATGATTCATGGTTGTGGATTGTTAATTGATGATTGTATATTGATGGTTGATGATTGATGACTAATGAATGATGGTTAATGAGTGATGATTGATGATTGATGATTGATGATTGATGGTTGATGATTGATGATTGATGATTGATGATTGATGACTGATGATTGATGATTGATGATTGATGATTGATGATTGATGATTGATGATTGATGATTGATGATTTGTGATAGATGATTGATGATTGATGATTGATGATTTGTGATTGATGATTGATGATTGATGATTGATGGTTGATGATTGATGATTGATGATTGATGATTGATGATTGATGATTGATGATTGATGATTGATGATTGATGATTGATGATTGATGATTGATGATTGATGATTGATGATTGATGATTGATGATTGATGATTGATGATTGATAATTGATGACTGATGATTGATGATTGATGGTTGAACATTGATGATTGATCATTGATGATTGATGGTTGAAGATTGATGATTGCAAATTGATTATTGGTGATTGATGATTGTTGATTGATAATTGAGGATTAATGGTTGATGATTGATGATTGAGGATTGATGATTGATGATTGATGATTGATGAATGATGATTGACGATTGATGATTGATGATTGATGATTAATATTGATGATTGATGATTGATGATTGATAATTGATAATTAATGATTGTTGATTGATGATTGATGATTGATGATTGATGATTGATGATTGATGATTAATGGTTGTGGGTTGGTGATTGATGATTGATGGTAGATGATTGATAATTGATGATTGATAATTGTTGATTGATCATTGATCATTGAAGACTGATTATTGATCATTGATCATTGTACATTGATGATTGAGGATTGATGATTGATGATTGATGATTAATGATTGATGATTCATGGTTGTGGATTGCTGATTGAAGATTGATTATTGAAGGTTGATGATTGATGAATAATGAATGTTGGTTGATGAGTGGTTATTGATGATTGATGATTGAAGATTGATGAGTGATGATTGTCGATTGGTGATTGATAATTGATGTTTGATGATCGATGATTGATGATTGATGATTGATGATTGATGATTGATGATTGGTGATTGATGATTGATGATTGATAATTGATGATTGACGATTGATGATTGATCATTGATGATTGATGATTGATGATTGATAATTGATGATTAATGATTGATGATTGATGATTGATGATTGATGATTGACGATTGATAATTGATGATTGATTTTTGAAAATTGATGTTTCATGATTGATGATTGATGATTGATGATTGATAATTGATGTTTGATGATCGATGATTGATGATTGATGATTGATGATTCATGATTGGTGATTGATGATTGATGATTGATGATTGATGATTGATGATTGATGATTGATGATTGATGATTGATGATTGATAATTGATGACTGATGATTGATGATTGATGGTTGAACATTGATGATTGATCATTGATGATTGATGGTTGAAGATTGATGATTGCAAATTGATTATTAGTGATTGATGATTGTTGATTGATAATTGAGGATTAATGGTTGATGATTGATGATTGAGGATTGATGATTGATGATTGATGATTGATGATTGATGAATGATGATTGACGATTGATGATTGATGATTGATGATTGATGATTAATATTGATGATTGATGATTGATGATTGATAATTGATAATTAATGATTGATGACTGATGATTGATGATTGATGATTGATGATTGATAATTGATGATTGATGATTAATGGTTGTGGGTTGGTGATTGATGATTGATGGTAGATGATTGATAATTGATGATTGATAATTGTTGATTGATCATTGATCATTGAAGACTGATTATTGATCATTGATCATTGATCATTGATGATTGAGGATTGATGATTGATGATTGATGATTAATGATTGATGAATCATGGTTGTGGATTGCTGATTGAAGATTGATTATTGAAGGTTGATGATTGATGAATAATGAATGTTGGTTGATGAGTGGTTATTGATGATTGATGATTGATGATTGAAGATTGATGAGTGATGATTGTCGATTGGTGTTTGATAATTGATGTTTGATGATCGATGATTGATGATTGATGATTGATGATTGATGATTGATGACTGATGATTGGTGATTGATGATTGATGATTGATAATTGATGATTGACGATTGATGATTGATCATTGTTGATTGATGATTGATGATTGATAATTGATGATTGATGATTGATGATTGATGATTGATGATTGATAATTGATGATTGATTATTGAAAATTGATGTTTCATGATTGATGATTGATGATTGATGATTGATGATTGATAATTGATGTTTGATGATCGATGATTGATGATTGATGATTGATGATTGATGATTGGTGATTGATGATTGATGATTGATGATTGATGATTGATGATTGATGATTGATGATTGATGATTGATGATTGATGATTGATGATTGATGATTGATGATTGATGATTGATGATTGATGATTGATGATTGATGATTGATGATTGATATTTGCTGATTGATAATTGATGATTGATTATTGAAAATTGATGTTTCACGATTGATGATTGATGATTGATGATTGATGGTTGATGATTGATGATTGATGATTGATGATTGATGATTGATGATTTATGATTGATGGCTGATGATTGATGATTGATTATTGATGATCGATGATTAATGATTGATGATTGATGATTGTTGATTCATAATTGATGGTTGCTTATTGATAATTTATTATTGATGATTGATGAATGATGAATGATGACTGATGATTGATGATTGATTATTGATTATTGATTATTGATAATTGATGATTGATGATTGATGATTGATGATTGATGATTGATGATTGATGATTGATGATTGATGATTGATTATTGATGAATGATGATTGATGATATATGATTGATGATTGATGATTGATGATTGATGATTGATGATTGACGATTGATGATTGATGATTGATGATTGACGATTGATGATTGCTGATTCATGATGGATGATCGATCATTACTGTTTGATGATTGATAATTGACGATTGAAGATTGATGATTGATGATTGATGATTCATGATTGCTGATTGATGATTGATGATTGATGATTGATGATCGATAATTGATGATTGATGATTGATCATTGATCATTGATGATTGATAATTGATGGTTTATTATTGATGATTGATAATTGATGATTGATGATTGATGATTGATCATTGATAATTGATGATTGATGATTGATAATTGATGATTGATGATTGATGATTGATGATTGATGATAAATGATTCATGGTTGTGGATTGATAATTGGTGATTGATTATTGTTGGTTGATGATTGATGATTGATTATTGATGATTGATTATTGATAATTGATGATTGATGATTGATGATTGATGATTGATGATTGATTATTGATGATTGATGATTGATGATTGATGATTGATGATTGATGATTGATGATTGATAATTGATGATTGATGATTGATGAGTGATTATTGATGATTGATGATTGATGATTGATTATTGATGATTGGTGATTGATGATTGATGATTGATGGTTGATGATTGATGATTGATGATTGATGATTGATGATTGATTATTGATGATTGATGATTGATGATTGATGATTGATGATTGATGATTGATGATTGATGATTGATGATTGATGATTGATGATTGATGATTGATGATTGATGATTGATGATTGATGATTGATGATTGATGATTGAAGATTGATGATTGATGATTGATGATTGATGATTAATGAATAATGATTGATGATTGATGATTGATGATTGACGATTGATGATTGCTGATTAATAATTGAAGTTTGATGATCGATTATTGATCATTGATGATATCTTATTGATGATTCATGGTTGTGGATGTGTAATTGATGATTGATTATTGTTGGTTGATGATTGATGATTGATGTTTGATGATTGACGATTGATGATTGCTGATTAATAATTGAAGTTTGATGATCGATTATTGATCATTGATGATATCTTATTGATGATTCATGGTTGTGGATGTGTAATTGATGATTGATTATTGTTGGTTGATGATTGATGATTGATATTTGATGATTGATGATTGATGATTAATGATTGATGATTGATGATTGATAATTGCTGATTCATGATTGATGGTCCATTATTGATAATTATGATTGATCATTGATCACTGATGATTCATGATTGATAATTGATGACTGATGGTTGATGATTGATGATTGATGAATGATGATTGATGAATGCTGATTGATGATTGATGATTGATGATTGATGATTGATGACTGACGATTGATGACTGATGATTGATGATTAATGATTGCTTATTGATGATTGATGATTGATAATTGATGATTGATGATTGATGATTGATGATTGATGATTGATGATTGATAATTGATGATTGATGATTGATGATTGATGATTGATGATTGATGATTGATCATTGATGATTGATGATTGATGATTGATAATTGATGATTGATGATTGATGATTGATGATTGATGATTGATGATTGATGATTGATGATTGATGATTGATAATTGATGATTGATGATTGATGATTGATGATTGATAATTGATGATTGATGATTGATGATTGATGATTCATGGTTGTGGATTGATAATTGATGATTGATGATTGATGATTGCTGATTGAGGATTGATGGTTGATGATTGATGGTTGATGATTGATGATTGATGATTGATGATTGATGATTGATGATTGGTGATTGATGATTGATGATTGATGATTGATGATTGATGATTGATGATTGATGATTGATGATTGATGAAATATGATTGATGTTTGATGATTGATGATTGATGATTGATGATTGATGATTGATGATTGATGATTGATGTTTGATGATTAATGATTGATGATTGATGATTGATGATTGATGATTGATGATTGATGATTGATGATTGATGATTGATGATTGATGATTGATGATTGATGATTGATGATTGATGATTGATGATTGATGATTGATGATTGATGATTGATGATTGATGATTGATGATTCATGGTAGTGGATTGATAATTGATGATTGATTATTGATGGTTGATGATCGATGATTGATGAATGTTGATTGATGATTGATGATTGATGATTGATGATTGATGACTGATGATTGATGATTGATGATTGATTATTGATGATTGATGATTGATGATTGATGATTGATGATTGATGATTGATGATTGATGATTGATGATTGATGATTGATGATTGATGATTGATGATTGATGATTGATGATTGATGATTGATGATTGATGATTGATGATTGATGATTGACGATTGATGATTGATGATTGATGATTGATGATTGATGATTGATGATTGATGATTGATGATTGATGATTGATGATTGATGATTGATGATTGATGATTGATGATTGATGATTGATGATTGATGGTTGATGATTGATGATTGATAATTGATGATTAATGATTGATGATTGATAATTGATGATAGATCATTGATGATTGATGATTGATGATTGATCATTGATGCTAGATGATTGATGATTGATTATTGATAATGGATGATTGATTATTGATGGTTGATGATTGATGAATAATAAAATGATGGTTGATGAGTGATGATTGATGATTGATGAGTGATGAGTGATGAGTGATGATTGATGATTGATGACTGATGATTGATGATTGATGATTGATGATCGATGATTGATGTTTTATGATTGATGGTTGAAGATTAATGTTTGATGATTGATGATTGATGATTGTTGTTTGATGATTGATGATTGATGATTGACGATTGATGATTGATGATTCATGGTTGTGGATTGATAATTGATGATTGATTATTGATGGTTGATGATCGATGATTGCTGATTGATGTTTGATGATTGATGATTGATGATGGATGATTGATGATTAATGATTGATGATTGATGATTGATGATTGATGATTGACGATTGATGATTGATGATTGATGATTGATGATTGATTATTGATGATTGATGATTGATGATTGATGATTCATGGTTGTGGATTGATAATTGATGATTGATTATTGATGGTTGATGATCGATGATTGCTGATTGATGTTTGATGATTGATGATTGATGATTGATGATTGATGATTGATGATTGATGATTGATGATTGATGATTGATGATTGATGATTGATGATTGATGATTGATGATTCACGGTTGTGGATAGATAATTAATGATTGATTATTGATGGTTGATGATCGATGATTGATAATTGATGATTGATGATTGATGATTGATGATTGATGATTGATGATTGATGATTGATAATTGATGATTGATGATTGATGATTGATGATTGATCATTGATGATTGATGATTGATGATTGATAATTGATGATTGATGATTGATGATTGATGATTGATGATTGATGATTGATGATTGACGACTGATGATTGATGATTGATGATTGATGATTGATTACTGATGATTGATGATTGATGATTGATGATTGATTACTGATGATTGATGATTGATGATTGATGATTGATGATTGATGACTGATGATTGATGATTGATGATTGATGATTGATGATTGATGATTGATGATTGATGATTGATGATTGATGATTGATGATTGATGATTCATAATTGTTGATTGATGATGGATGATCGATAATTGATGATTGATGAATGATAATTGACGATTGATGATTGATGATTGATGATTGATGATTGATTATTGATGATTGATGATTGATGATTGATGATTCATGGTTGTGGATTGATAATTGATGATTGATTATTGATGGTTGATGATCGATGATTGCTGATTGATGTTTGATGATTGATGATTGATGATTGATGATTGATGATTGATGATTGATGATTGATGATTGATGATTGATGATTGATGATTGATGATTGATGATTGATGATTCACGGTTGTGGATAGATAATTAATGATTGATTATTGATGGTTGATGATCGATGATTGATAATTGATGATTGATGATTGATGATTGATGATTGATGATTGATGATTGATGATTGATGATTGATAATTGATGATTGATGATTGATGATTGATGATTGATCATTGATGATTGATGATTGATGATTGATAATTGATGATTGATGATTGATGATTGATGATTGATGATTGATGATTGATGATTGACGACTGATGATTGATGATTGATGATTGATGATTGATTACTGATGATTGATGATTGATGATTGATGATTGATTACTGATGATTGATGATTGATGATTGATGATTGATGATTGATGATTGATGACTGATGATTGATGATTGATGATTGATGATTGATGATTGATGATTGATGATTGATGATTGATGATTGATGATTGATGATTGATGATTGATGATTGATGATTGATAATTGATGATTGATGATTGATGATTGATGATTGATGATTGATGATTGATGATTGATGATTGATGATTGATGATTCATAATTGTTGATTGATGATGGATGATCGATAATTGATGATTGATGAATGATAATTGACGATTGATGATTGATGATTGATGATTGATGATTGATGATTGATGATTGCTGATTGATGATTGATGATCGATCATTGATGATTGATGATTGATGATTGATGATTGATTATTGATGATTGATGATTGATGATTGATGATTAATGATTGATGATTGATGATTGATGATTGATGATTGATGATTGATGATTGATGATTGATGATTGATGATTGATGATTGATGATTGAGGATTCATGATTGATGATTGATGGTTGATGATTGACAATTGATAATTGATGATTGAAGATTGATAATCGATGATTGATATTTGATGATTGATGATTGATGATTGATCATTGATCATTGATGATTGATGATTGAAGATTGATTATTGATAATTGATGATTGATGATTGATGATTGATGATTGATGATTGATGATTCATGATTCATGATTGATGATTGATGGTTGATGATTGACAATTGATAATTGATGATTGAAGATTGATAATCGATGATTGATCATTGATGATTGATGATTGATGATTGATGATTGATCATTGATCATTGATCATTGATCATTGATGATTGATGATTGATGATTGATTATTGATGATTGATGATTGATGATTGATGATTGATGATTGATGATTGATGATTGATGATTGATGATTGATGATTGATGATTGATGATTGATGATTGATGATTGATGATTGATGATTGATGATTGATGATTGATGATTGATGATTGATGATTGATGATTGATGATTGATGATTGATGATTGATGATTGATGATTGATGATTGATGATTGATGATTGATGATTGATGATTGATGATTCATGATTGATGATTGATGATTCATGGTTGTGGATTGATAATTGATGATTGATTATTGATGGTTGATGATTGATGGTTGATGATTGATGATTGATGGTTGATGATTGATGATTGATGATTGATAATTGATTATTGATAATTGATGATTGATGATTGATGATTGATGATTGATGGTTGATGATTGATGATTGATGATTGTTGTTTGATGATTGATGATTGATGACTGATTGTTGATGATTGATGATTGATGATTCATGGTTGTGGATTGATAATTAATGATTGATTATTGACGATTGATGATTGATGATTGATGAATAATGAATGATGGTTGATGAGTGATGATTGATGATTGATGAGTGATGAGTGATGATTGATGACTGTTGATTGATGATTGATGAATGATAATTAATGATTGATGATTGAAGATTGATGTTTGATGATTGATGATTGATGATTGTTGTTTGATGATTGATGATTGATGATTGATGATTGATGATTGATGATTGATGATTGATGATTCATGGTTGTGGATTGATAATTAATGATTGATTATTGACGATTGATGATTGATGATTGATGATTGATGATTGATGATTGATGATTGATGATTGATGATTCATGGTTGATGATTGATGATTGATTATTGATAATTGATGATTGATGATTGATGATTGATGAATGAATATTGAATATTGAATATTGATGATTGATAATTGATGATTGATGATTGACGATTGATGATTGCTGATTGATAATTGAAGTTTGATTATCGATAATTGATCATTGATGATACCTTATTGATGACTCATGGTTGAGGATTGATAACTGATGTTGTATTATTGAGGATTGATGATTGACGATTGATATTTGATTATTGATGATTGATGATTGATGATTGATGACTGATGATTGCTGATTCATGTTTGATGGTTGATGATTGATGATTGATAATTTATGATTGATGATTGAGGATTGATGATTGATGACTGATGATTGATGATTGATGATTGATGATTGATGATTGATGATTGATGATTGATGATTGATGATTGATGATTGATGATTGATGATTGATGATTGATGATTGATGATTGATGATTGATGATTGATGATTGATGATTGAATATTGAATATTGATGATTGATTATTGATGATTGATGATTGATGATTGATGAATGATGATTGATGATTGATGATTGATGATTGATGATTGATGATTGATGATTGATGATTGATGATTGATGATTGATGATTGATGATTGATGATTGACGATTGATGATTGCTGATTGATAATTGAAGTTTGATGATCGATAATTGATCATTGATGATACCTTATTGATGATTCATGGTTGTGGATTGATAATTGATGTTGTATTATTGAGGATAGATTTTTGATGATTGATGTTTGATGAATGATGACTGATGATTAATGATTGATGATTGATGACTGATGATTGCTGATTCATGTTTGATGATTGATGATTGATGATTGATGATTGATGATTGATGATTGTTAATTGATGATTGATGATTTATGATTGATGATTGATGATTGATTATTGAATATTGAATACTGATTATGATTATTAATGATTGATGATTGATGAATGATGATTGATGATTGATGATTGATAATTGATGATTGATGATTGATGATTGTAGATTGATGACTGATGATTGATGATTGATGATTGATGATTAATGATTGATGATTGATGATTGATGTTTGATGATTGATGATTGATGATTGATGATTGATGATTGACGATTGATGATTGATGATTGATGATTGATGATTGATGATTGATGATTGATGATTGATGATTGATGATTGATGATTGATGATTGATGATTGATGATTGATGATTGATGATTGATGATTGATGATTGATGATTGATGACTGATGATTGATGATTGATGATTGATGATTGATGATTGATGATTGAACGTTGATGATTGATGATTGATTATTGATGATTGATGATAAATGATTGATGATTGATGATAAATGATTGATGATTGATGATTGATGATTGATGATTGATGATTGATGATTGATAATTGATGATTGATGATTGATTATTGATGATTGATGATTGACAATTGATGATTGATTATTGATGATTGATGATTGATGATTGATGATTGATGTTTAATGATCGATGATTGATGAGTGATGATTAATGACGGGTGATTGAACGTTGATGATTGATGATTGAACGTTGATGATTGATGATTGATGATTGATGATTGTTGATTGATAATTGATGATTGATGATTGAGGATTGATGATTGATGATTGATGATTGATGATTGATGATTGATGATTGTTGATTGATGATTGATGATTGAAGATTGATGATTGATGATTGACGATTGACGATTGATGATTGATGATTGATGATTGATGATTGATGATTGATGATTGATGATTGATGATTGATGATTGATGATTGATGATTGATGATTGATGATTGATGATTGATGATTGATGATTGATGATTGCTGATTGTATATTGATGATTGATGATTGGTGATTGATGACTGATGTTTAATGATTAATGATTGATGAGTGATGATTAATGATTGATGATTGAACGTTGATGATTGAACGTTGATGATTGATGATTGACGATTGATGATTGATGACTGATGCTTGATGATTGATGATTGATGATTGATAATTGATGATTGATGATTGATGATTGATGATTGATGATTAATAATTGATTATTGATGATTGATGATTGATGAATGAAGATTGATGATTGATGATTGATGATTGATGATTGATGATTGATGTTTAATGATTGATGATTGATGATTGATGACTGATGATTGATGATTGCTGATTGATTATTGATTAATGATGATTGGTGATTGATAATTGATGTTTAATGATTACCGATTGATGAGTGATGATTTATTATTGATGATTGAACGTTGATGATTGATGATTGAACGTTGATGATTGATGATTGATGATTGATGAGTGATGACTGATGATTGATGATTGATGATTGATGAGTGATGACTGATGATTGATGATTGATGATTGATGATTGATGATTGATGATTGATGATTGATGATTGATGATTGATGATTGATGATTGATGATTGATGATTGATGATTGATGATTGATAATTGGTGATTGATGATTGATGAATGATGATTGATGACTGATGAATGATGATAGATGATTGATAATTGATGGTTGATGATTGATGATTGATGATTGATGATTGATGATTGATGATTGATGATTGATTATTGATTATTGATTACTGATTATTGATGATTGATGATTGATGATTGATGATTGATAATTGATGATTGATGATTGATGATTGATGATTGATGATTGATGAATGATGATTGATGAATGATGATTGATGAATGATGATTGATGATTGATGTTTGATTATTGATGATTGATGATTGATGATTCATGATTCATGATTCATGATTGATGATTGATGATTGATGATTGATGATTGATGATTGATGATTGATAATTGATGATTGATGATTGATGAATGATGATTGATGATTGATAATTGATGATTGATGATTGGTGATTGATGATTGATGATTGATGATTGATGATTGATGATTGATGATTGATGACTGATTGATGATTGATAATTAATGATTGATGATTGATAATTGATGATTGATGATTGATGATTGATTACTGATGATTGATGATTGATGATTGATGATTGAAGATTGATGATGGATTATTGATGATTCATGATTGGTGATTGATGTTTAATGATCGATGATTGATGAGTGATGAGTAATGATGGATTATTGAAGGTTGATGATTCATGATTGATGATTGATGATTGATGATTGATGATCGATGATTGATGATTGATGATTGGTGATTGATGATTGATGATTGGTGATTGATGATTGATGATTGATGATTGATGATTGATGATTGATGATTGATGATTGATGATTGATGATTGATGATTAATGATTGATGATTGATGATTGATGAACGATGATTGATGATTGATGATTGGTGATTGATATTTGATGATTGATGATTGATGATTGATGATTGATGATTGCTGATTGATGATTGATGAGTGATGATTGATGATTGATGATTGATGAATGATGATTGATGATTGATGATTGATGATTGATGATTGATGATTGATGATTGATGATTGATGATTGATGATTGATGATTGATGATTGATGATTGATGATTGATGATTGATGATTGATGATTGATGATTGATGATTGATGATTGATGATGGATGATTGATGATTGATGATTGATGATTGACGATTGATTATTGATGATTGATGATTGATGATTGATGATTGTTGAATGGTGATTGATGATTGATGATTGATGAGTGATGATTGATGAACGCTGATTGATGATTGATGATTGGTGATTGATATTTGATGATTGATGATTGATGATTGATGATTGATGATTGATGATTGCTGATTGATGATTGATGAGAGATGATTGATGATTGATGATTGATGATTGATGATTGATGATTGATGATTGATGAGTGATGATTGATGATTGATGATTGATGAATGATGATTGATGATTGATGATTGATGATTGATGATTGATGAGTGATGATTGATGATTGATGATTGATGATTGATGATTGATGATTGATGATTGATGATTGATGATTGATGATTGATGATTGATGATTGATGATTGATGATTGATGATTGATGATTGATGATTGATGATTGATGATTGATGATGGATGATTGATGATTGATGATTGATGATTGACGATTGATTATTGATGATTGATGATTGATGATTGATGATTGATGATTGTTGAATGATGATTGATGATTGATGATTGATGATTGATGAGTGATGATTGATGTTTGATGATTGATGATTGATGATTGATGATTGATGATTGATGATTGATGATTGATGATTGGTGATTGATGATTGATGATTGATGATTGATTATTGATGATTGATGATTGATGCTTGATGAATGATGATTGATGATTGATAATTGATAATTGATGATTGATGATTGATGACTGATGATTGATGATCGATGATTGATGATTGATGATTGATGATTGATGATTGATGATTAATGATTGATGATTGATGATTGATGATTGATGATTGATGATTGATGATTGATGATTGATGATTGATGATTGATGATTGATGATTGATGTTTGATGATTGATGATTGATGATTGATGATTGATGATTGATGTTTGATGATTGATGATTGATGATTGATGAACGATGATTGATGATTGATGATTGGTGATTGATATTTGATGATTGATGATTGATGATTGATGATTGATGAGTGATGATTGATGATTGATGATTGATGATTGATGATTGATGATTGATGATTGATGATTGATGATTGATGATTGATGATTGATGATTGATGACTGATGATTGATGATTGATGATTGATGATTGATGATTGATGATTGATGATTGATGATTGATGATTGATGATTGATGATTGATGATTGATGATTGATGATTGATGAGTGATGATTGATGATTGATGATTGATGATTGATGATTGATGATTGATGATTGATGATTGATGATTGATGATTGATGATTCATGATTGATGATTGATGAATGATGATTGATGATTGATGATTGATGATTGATGATTGATGATTGATGATTGATGATTGATGATTGATGATTGATGATTGATGATTGATGATTGATGATTGATGATTGATGATTGATGATTGATGATTGATGATTGATGATTGATGATTGATGATTGATGATTGATGATTGATGATGGATGATTGATGATTGATGATTGACGATTGATTATTGATGATTGATGATTGATGATTGATGATTGTTGAATGATGATTGATGATTGATGATTGATGATTGATGAGTGATGATTGATGTTTGATGATTGATGATTGATGATTGATGATTGATGATTGATAATTGATGATTGATGATTGATGATTGATGATTGGTGATTGATGATTGATTGTTGATGATTGATGATTGATGATTGATGCTTGATGATTGATGATCGATGATTGATGATTGATGGTTGATGAATGATGATTGATGATTGATAATTGATAATTGATGATTGATGATTGATGATTGATGATTGATGATCGTTGATTGATGATTGATGATTGATGATTGATGATTGATGATTGATGATTGATGATTGATGATTGATGATTGATGATTGATGATTGATGATAGATAATTGATGATTGATGATTGATAATTGGTGATTGATGATTGATGATTGATGATTGATGAATGATGATTGATGATTGATGATTGAACGTTGATGATTGATGATTGAACGTTGATGATTGATGATTGATGATTGATGATTGATTATTGATTATTGATGATTGTTGATTGATGATTGATGATTGATGATTGATGATTGATGATTGATGATTGATGATTGATGATTGATGATTGATGGTTGATGATTGATGATTGATGATTGATGATTGATGATTGATGATTGATGATTGATGATTGATGATTGATGATTGATGATTGATGATTGATGATTGATGATTGATAATTGATGATTGATGATTGATGATTGATGATTGATGATTGATGTTTGATGATTAATGATTGATGATTGATGATTGATAAGTGATGATTGATGTTTGATGATTGATGATTGATGATTGATGATTGATAATTGGTTATTGATGTTTGATGATATCTATTTGATGATTCATGTTCGTGGATTGATAATTGATGATTGATGATTGACGATTGACGATTGATGATTGATGATTGATGATTGATGATTGATGATTGATGATTGATGATTGATGATTGATGATTGATGATTGATGATTGATGATTGATGATTGATGATTGATGATTGATGATTGATGATTGATGATTGATGATTGATGATTGATGATTGATGATTGATGATTGATGATTGATGATTGATGATTGATGATTGATGATTGATAATTGATGATTGATGATTGATGATTGATGATTGATAATTGATGATTGATGAATGATGATTGATGATTGATGATTGATAATTAATGATTGATGATTGATGATTGATGATTGATGAATGATGATTGATGATTGATGATTGATGATTGATGATTGATGATTGATGATTAATGATTGATGATTGATGATTGATGATTGATGATTGATGATTGATGATTGATAATTGATGTTTGATGATTTATGTGTGATGGTTGATGATTGATAATTGACGATTGATGAATGATAAGCTATGATTGATGATTGATCATTGACGATTGATGATTGATAATATATGATTGATGATTGATGATACATGATTGATGATTGATGATTGATGATAGATAATTGCTGATTGATGATTGATAATTGGTGATTGATGATTGATGATTGATGATTGTTGATTGATGATTGATGATTGATGCTTGATGATTGAACGTTGATGATTGATGATTGATGATTGATAATTGATGATTGATGTTTGATGATTGATGATTGATGATTGATGATTGATGATTGATAATTGATGATTGATGAATGATGATTGATGATTGATGATTGATAATTGATGATTGATGATTGATGATTGATGATTGATGATTGATGATTGATGATTGATGATTGATTGTTGATGATTGATGTTTGATGATTAATGATTGATGATTGATGATTGATGATTGATGATTGATGATTGATGATTGATGATTGATAAGTGATGATTGATGTTTGATGATTGATGATTGATGATTGATGATTGATAATTGGTTATTGATGTTTGATGATATCTATTTGATGATTCATGTTCGTGGATTGATAATTGATGATTGATGATTGACGATTGACGATTGATGATTGATGATTGATGATTGATGATTGATGATTGATGATTGATGATTGATGATTGATGATTGTTGATTGATGATTGATGATTGATGATTGATGATTGATGATTGATGATTGATGATTGATGATTGATGATTGATGATTGATGATTGATGATTGTTGATTGATGATTGATGATTGATGATTGATGATTGATGATTGATGATTGATGATTGATGATTGATGATTGATGATTGATGATTGATGATTGATGATTGATGATTGATAATTGATGATTGATGATTGATTATTGATGATTGATAATTGATGATTGATGAATGATGATTGATGATTGATGATTGATAATTGATGATTGATGATTGATGATTGATGATTGATGATTGATGATTGATGATTGATGATTGATGATTAATGATTGATGATTGATGATTGATGATTGATGATTGATGATTGATGATTGATGATTGATGATTGATGATTGATAATTGATGATTGATGATTGATGATTGATGATTGATGATTGATGATTGATGATTGATGATTGATGATTGATGATTGATGATTGATGATTGATGATTGATGATTGATGATTGATGATTCAACGTTGATGATTGATGATTGAACGTTGCTGATTGATGAATGTTGTTGGATGATTGATGATGGATGATTGATAATACATGATTGATTATTGATGATTGATGATTGATTATTGATGATTGATGAATGATGATTGATGATTGATGATTGATGATTGATGATTAATGATTGATGATTGATGATTGATGATTGATGATTGATGATTGATGATTGATGATTGATGATTGATGATTGATGAGTTATGATTGATGATTGATTATTGATGATTGATGATTGATGATTGATGATTGATGATTGATGATTGGTGATTGATTATTGATTATTGATGATTGATAACTGATGATTGATGATTGATGATTGGTGATTGATGATTGGTGATTGAAGATTGATGATTGATAATTGATGATTGATGATTGATGATTGATGATTGATGATTGATGAATGATGATTGATGATTGATGATTGATGATTGATGATTGATAATTGATGATTGATGATTGATGATTGATAATTGATGATTGATGAATGATGATTGATGATTGATGATTGATGATAGATGATTGGTGATTGATGATTAATGATTGATGATTGATGATTGATGATTGATGATTGAACGTTGAGGATTGATGATTGAACGTTGATGATTGATGATTGATGATTGATGATTGATTATTGATTATTGATGATTGATGATTGATGATTGATGATTGATTATTGATGATTGATGATTGATGATTGATGATTGATGATTGATGATTGATGATTGATGATTGATGATTGATGATTGATGATTGATGATTGATGATTGATGATTGATGATTGATGATTGATGATTATTGAATGATGATTGATGATTGATGATTGAACGTTGATGATTGAACGTTGATGATTGATGATTGATGATTGATGATTGATGATTGATTATTGATTATTGATTATTGATGATTGATGATTGATTATTGATTATTGATGATTGATGATTGATGATTGATGATTGATGATTGATGATTGATGATAGATGATTGATGATTGATGATTGATGATTGATGGTTGATGATTGATGATTGATGATTGATGAATGATGATTGATGATTGATGATTGATAAGTGATGATTGGTGATTGGTGATTGATTATTGATGATTGATGATTGATGATTGATGATTGATGATTGATGATTGATTATTGATTATTGATTATTGATTATTGATGATTGATGATTAATGATTGATGATTGATGATTGATGATTGATGATTGATGATTGATGATTGATGATTGATGATTGATGATTGATGATTGATGATTGATGATTGATGATTGATGATTGTTGATTGATGATTGATGATTGATGATTGATGATTGATGATTGATGATTGATGATTGATGATTGATGATTGATGATTGATGATTGATGATTGATGATTGATGATTGATGATTGATAATTGATGATTGATGATTGATGATTGATGATTGATAATTGATGATTGATGAATGATGATTGATGATTGATGATTGATGATGGATGATTGATGATTGATGATTAATGATTGATGATAGATGATTAATGGTTGATGATTGCTGTATGATAATTGATGGTTGATGATTGATAATTTATGATTGATGATTGATGATTGATGATTGATGATTGATGGTTGATGATTGATAAATGCAAATTGATGGTTGATGATTTATGATTGATGATTGATGATTGACGATTGATGAATGATAATATATGATTGATGATTGATAATTGACGATTTATGATTGATAATATATGATTGATGATTGATGATACATGATTGATGATTGATGATTGATGATAGATAATTGCTGATTGATGATTGATAATTGGTGATTGATGATTGATGATTGATGATTGTTGATTGATGATTGATGATTGATGCTTGATGATTGAACGTTGATGATTGATGATTGATGATTGATAATTGATGATTGATGTTTGATGATTGATGATTGATGATTGATGATTGATGATTGATAATTGATGATTGATGAATGATGATTGATGATTGATGATTGATAATTGATGATTGATGATTGATGATTGATGATTGATGATTGATGATTGATGATTGATGATTGATTGTTGATGATTGATGTTTGATGATTAATGATTGATGATTGATGATTGATGATTGATGATTGATGATTGATGATTGATGATTGATAAGTGATGATTGATGTTTGATGATTGATGATTGATGATTGATGATTGATAATTGGTTATTGATGTTTGATGATATCTATTTGATGATTCATGTTCGTGGATTGATAATTGATGATTGATGATTGACGATTGACGATTGATGATTGATGATTGATGATTGATGATTGATGATTGATGATTGATGATTGATGATTGATGATTGTTGATTGATGATTGATGATTGATGATTGATGATTGATGATTGATGATTGATGATTGATGATTGATGATTGATGATTGATGATTGATGATTGTTGATTGATGATTGATGATTGATGATTGATGATTGATGATTGATGATTGATGATTGATGATTGATGATTGATGATTGATGATTGATGATTGATGATTGATGATTGATGATTGATAATTGATGATTGATGATTGATTATTGATGATTGATAATTGATGATTGATGAATGATGATTGATGATTGATGATTGATAATTGATGATTGATGATTGATGATTGATGATTGATGATTGATGATTGATGATTGATGATTGATGATTAATGATTGATGATTGATGATTGATGATTGATGATTGATGATTGATGATTGATGATTGATGATTGATGATTGATAATTGATGATTGATGATTGATGATTGATGATTGATGATTGATGATTGATGATTGATGATTGATGATTGATGATTGATGATTGATGATTGATGATTGATGATTGATGATTGATGATTGATGATTCAACGTTGATGATTGATGATTGAACGTTGCTGATTGATGAATGTTGTTGGATGATTGATGATGGATGATTGATAATACATGATTGATTATTGATGATTGATGATTGATTATTGATGATTGATGAATGATGATTGATGATTGATGATTGATGATTGATGATTGATGATTGATGATTGATGATTGATGATTGATGATTGATGATTGATGATTGATGATTGATGATTGATGATTGATGATTGATGATTGATGATTGATGAGTTATGATTGATGATTGATTATTGATGATTGATGATTGATGATTGATGATTGATGATTGATGATTGATGATTGGTGATTGATTATTGATTATTGATGATTGATAACTGATGATTGATGATTGATGATTGGTGATTGATGATTGGTGATTGAAGATTGATGATTGATGATTGATGATTGATGATTGATGATTGATGATTGATGATTGATGATTGATGAATGATGATTGATGATTGATGATTGATGATTGATGATTGATGATTGATAATTGATGATTGATGATTGATGATTGATAATTGATGATTGATGAATGATGATTGATGATTGATGATTGATGATAGATGATTGGTGATTGATGATTAATGATTGATGATTGATGATTGATGATTGATGATTGAACGTTGAGGATTGATGATTGAACGTTGATGATTGATGATTGATGATTGATGATTGATTATTGATTATTGATGATTGATGATTGATGATTGATGATTGATTATTGATGATTGATGATTGATGATAGATGATTGATGATTGATGATTGATGATTGATGATTGATGATTGATGATTGATGATTGATGATTGATGATTGATGATTGATGATTGATGATTATTGAATGATGATTGATGATTGATGATTGAACGTTGATGATTGAACGTTGATGATTGATGATTGATGATTGATGATTGATTATTGATTATTGATTATTGATGATTGATGATTGATTATTGATTATTGATGATTGATGATTGATGATTGATGATTGATGATTGATGATTGATGATAGATGATTGATGATTGATGATTGATGATTGATGGTTGATGATTGATGATTGATGATTGATGAATGATGATTGATGATTGATGATTGATAAGTGATGATTGGTGATTGGTGATTGATTATTGATGATTGATGATTGATGATTGATGATTGATGATTGATGATTGATGATTGATTATTGATTATTGATTATTGATTATTGATGATTGATGATTAATGATTGATGATTGATGATTGATGATTGATGATTGATGATTGATGATTGATGATTGATGATTGATGATTGATGATTGATGATTGATGATTGATGATTGTTGATTGATGATTGATGATTGATGATTGATGATTGATGATTGATGATTGATGATTGATGATTGATGATTGATGATTGATGATTGATGATTGATGATTGATGATTGATGATTGATAATTGATGATTGATGATTGATGATTGATGATTGATAATTGATGATTGATGAATGATGATTGATGATTGATGATTGATGATGGATGATTGATGATTGATGATTAATGATTGATGATTGATGATTGATGATTGATGATTGAACGTTTAGGATTGATGATTGAACGTTGATGATTGATGATTGATGATTGATGATTGATTATTGATTATTGATGATTGATGATTGATGATTGATGATTGATGATTGATGATTGATGATTGATGATTGATGATAGATGATTGATGATTGATGATTGATGATTGATGATTGATGATTGATGATTGATGATTGATGATTATTGAATGATGATTGATGATTGATGATTGAACGTTGATGATCGAACGTTGATGATTGATGATTGATGATTGATGATTGATTATTGATTACTGATTATTGATGATTGATGATTGCTGATTGATGATTGATGATTGATGATTGATGATTGATGATTGATGATTGATGATTGATGATTGATGATTGATGATTGATGGTTGATGATTGATGATTGATGATTGATGATTGATGAATGATGATTGATGATTGATGATTGATAAGTGATGATTGGTGATTGGTGATTGATTAATAATGATTGATGATTGATGATTGATGATTGATGATTGATGATTGATGATTGATTATTGATTATTGATTATTGATTATTGATGATTGATGATTGATGATTGATGATTGATGATTGATGATTGATGATTGATGATTGATGATTGATGATTGATGATTGATGATTGATGATTGATGATTGATGAATGATGATTGATGATTGATGATTGATGATTGATGATTGATGATTGATGATTGATGATTGATGATTGATGATTGATGATTGATGATTGATGATTGATGATTGATGATTGATGATTGATGATTAATGATTGATGATTGATGATTGATAATTGATGATTGATGATTGAGGATTGATGATTGATAATTGATGATTGATGAATGATGATTGATGATTGATGATTGATGATTGATGATTAATGATTAATGATTGATGATTGATGATTGATGATTGATGATTGATGATTGATGATTGATGATTGATGATTGATGATTGATGATTGATGATTGATGATTGATGATTGATGATTGATGATTGATGATTGATGATTGATGATTGATGATTGATGATTGATGATTGATGATTGATGATTGCTGATTGATAATTGATGATTGATGATTGATGATTGATGTTTGATGATTAATGATTGATGATTGATGATTGATAAGTGATGATTGATGTTTGATGTTTGATGATTGATGATTGATAATTGGTTATTGATGTTTGATGATATCTATTTGATGATTCATGTTCGTGGATTGATAATTGATGATTGATGATTGACGATTGACGATTGATGATTGATGATTGATGATTGATGATTGATGATTGATAATTGATGATTGATGATTGATGATTGATGATTGATGATTGATGATTGATGATTGATGATTGATGATTGATGATTGATGATTGATGATTGATGATTGATGATTGATGATTGATGATTGATGATTGATGATTGATAATTGATGATTGATGATTGATGATTGATGATTGATAATTGATGATTGATGAATGATGATTGATGATTGATGATTGATAATTAATGATTGATGATTGATGATTGATGATTGATGAATGATGAATGATGATTGATGATTGATGATTGATGATTGATGATTGATGATTAATGATTGACGATTGATGATTGATGATTGATGATTGATGATTGATGATTGATGATTGATGATTGATGATTGATGATTGATGATTGATGATTGATGATTGATGATTGATTATTGATGATTGATGATTGATGATTGATGATTGATGATTGATGATTGATGATTGATGATTGATGATTGATGATTGATGATTGATGATTGATGATTGATGATTGATGACTGATGATTGATCATTGATGATTGATGATTGGTGATTGATGATTGATGATTGAACGTTGATGATTGATGATTGAACGTTGATGATTGATGATTGAACGTTGATGATTGATGATGGATGATTGATAATACATGATTGATGATTGATGAATGATGATTGATGATTGATGATTGATGATTCATGATTGATGATTGATAATTGATGATTGATGATTGATGATTGATGATTGATGATTGATAATTGATAATTGATGATTGATGATTGATGATAAATGATTGATGATTGCTGAATGATGATTGATGATTGATGAGTGATGATTAATGATTGATGATTGAACGTTGATGATTGATGATTGAACGTTGATGATTGATGATTGTTTATGGATGATTGATGATGGATGATTGATAATACATGATTGATGATTGATGAATGATGATTGATGATTGATGCTTGATGATTGATGATTTATGATTGATGATTGATGATAGATGATTGATGATTGATGATTGATGATTGATGATTGATGATTGATGATTGATAATTGATGATTGATGATTGATGATTGATGATTGATGATTGATAATTGATGATTGATGATTGATGATTGATGATTGATGATTGATAATTGATGATTGATGATTGATGATTGATGATTGATGATTGATGATTGATGATTGATGATTGATGATTGATGATTGATGAATGATGATTGATGATTGATGATTGATGATTGATGGTTGATGATTGATGATTGATGATTGATGAATGATGATTAATGATTGATGATTGATGATTGATGATTGATGATTGATGATTGATGATTGATGATTGATGATTGATGATTGATGGTTGATGATTGATGATTGATGATTGATGATTGATGATTGATGATTGATGATTGATGATTGATGATTGATGATTGATGATTGATGATTGATGATTGATGATTGATGATTGATTATTGATGATTGATAATTGATGATTGATGATTGATGATTGATGATTGACGATTGATAATTGATGAATGATGATTGATGATTGATGATTGATGATTGCTGATTGATGATTGATGATTGATGATTGATGATTGATGATTGATGATTGATGATTGATGATTGATGATTGATGATTGATGATTGATGATTGATGATTGATGATTGATGATTGATGATTGATGATTGATGATTGATGATTGATGATTGATGATTGATGATTGATGATTGATGATTGATGATTGATGATTGATGATTGATGATTGATGATTGATGATTGCTGATTGATGATTGATGATTGATGATTGAGGATTGATGATTGATGATTGATGATTGATGATTGTTGATTGATGATTGATGATTGATGATTGAACGTTGATGATTGATGATTGATGATTGATGATTGATAATTGATGATTGATGATTGACGATTGATGATTGATGATTGATGATTGATGATTGATGATTGATGATTGATAATTGATGATTGATAATTGATGATTGATGATTGATGATTGATAATTGATGATTAATGATTGATGATTGATGATTGATGATTGATGATTGATGATTGATGATTGATAATTGATGTTTGATCATTGATGATTGATGATTGATGATTGATGATTGATGATTGATGATTGATGTTTGATGATTAATGATTGATGATTGATGATTGATGATTGATGATTGATGATTGATGATTGATGATTGATGATTGATAAGTGATGATTGATGTTTGATGATTGATGATTGATGATTGATAATTGGTTATTGATGTTTGATAATATCTATTTGATGATTCATGTTCGTGGATTGATAATTGATGATTGATGATTGACGATTGACGATTGATGATTGATGATTGATGATTGATGATTGATGATTGATTATTGATGATTGATGATTGATAATTGATGATTGATGATTGATGATTGAACGTTGATGATTGATGATTGAACGTTGATGATTGATGAATGTTGATGGATGATTGATGATGGATGATTGATAATACATGATTGATTATTAATGATTGATGATTGATTATTGATGATTGATGAATGATGATTGATGATTGATGATTGATGATTTATGATTGATGATTGATGATTGATGATTGATGATTGATGATTGATGAGTGATGATTGATGATTGATGATTGATTATTGATGATTGATGATTGATGATTAATGATTGATGATTGATGATTGATGATTGATGATTGATGATTGATGATTGATGATTGATGATTGATGATTGGTGATTGATGATTGATGATTGATGATTGATGATTGATGATTGATGATTGATGATTGATGATTCATGATTTATGATTGATGATTGATGAATGATGATTGATGATTGATGATTGATGATTGATGTTTGATGATTGATAATTGATGATTGATGATTGATGATTCATGATTCATGATTCATGATTGATGATTGATGATTGATGATTGATGATTGATGATTGATGATTGATGATTGATGATTGATGATTGATGATTGATGATTGATGATTGATGATTGATGATTGATGATTGATGATTGATAATTGATGATTGATGAATGATGATTGATGATTGATGATTTATGATTGATGATTGATGATTGATGATTGATGATTGATGATTGATGATTGATGATTGATGATTGATGATTGATGATTGATGATTGATGATTGATGATTGATGATTGATGATTGATGATTGATGATTGAAGATTGATGATTTATGATTGACAATTGATGAATGATGATTGATGATTGATGATTGAACGTTGATGATTGACGATTGAACGTTGATGATTGATGATTGTTGATGGATGATTGATGATTGATGATTGATAATACATGATTAATGATTGATGATTGATTATCGATGATTGATGAATGATGATTGATGATTGATGATTCATGATTTATGATTGATGATTGATGACTGATGATTGATGAGTGATGATTGATGATTGATGATTGATGATTGATGATTGATGATTGATGATTCATGATTGATGATTGATAATTGATGATTGATGATTGATGATTGATGATTGATGATTGATGATTGATGATTGATGATTGATGATTGATGATTGATGATTGATGATTGATGATTGATGATTGATGATTGATGATTGATGATAAATGATTGATGATTGCTGAATGATGATTGATGTTTGATGAGTGATGATTAATGATTGATGATTGATTGATGATTGATGATTGAACGTTGATGATTGATGATTGTTGGTGGATGATTGATGATGGATGATTGATAATACATGATTGATGATTGATGAATGATGATTGATGATTGATGCTTGATGATTGATGATTTATGATTGATTATTGATGATTGATGATTGATGATTGATGATTGATGATTGATGATTGATAATTGATGATTGATGATTGATGATTGATGATTGATGATTGATAATTGATGATTGATGATTGATGTTAGATGATTGATGATTGATGATTGATGAATGATGATTGATGATTGATGATTGATGATTGATGATTGATGATTGATGATTGATGATTGATGATTGATGATTGATGATTGATGATTGATGATTGATGATTGATGATTGATGATTGATGATTGATGATTGATGATTGATGATTGATGATTGATGCTTGATGATTGATGATTGATGATTGATGATTGATGATTGATGATTGATGATTGATGATTGATGATTGATGATTGATGATTGCTGATTGATTATTGATTATTGATGATTGGAGATTGATGATTGATGTTTAATGATTAATGATTGATGAGTGATGATTAATGATGGATGATTGAACGTTGATGATTGATGATTGTTAATGGATTATTGATGATGGATCATTGATAATACATGATTGATGATTGATGATTGATGATTGATGATTGATTATTGATGATTGATGATTGATGATTGATGATTGATGATTGATGATTGATGATAATGATTGATGATTGATGATTGATGAATAATGATTGATGATTGATGATTGATGATTGATGATTGATGATTGATGATTGTTGATTGATGATTGATGATTGATGATTGATGATTAATGATTGATGATTGATGATTGATGATTGATGATTGCTGATTGATGATTGATGATTGATGATTGATGATTGATGATTGATGATTGATGATTGATGATAGATGATTGATGATTGATGATTGATAATTGATGATTGATGAATGACGATTGATGATTGATGATTGATGATTGATGATTGATGATTGGTGATTGATGATTGATGATTGATGATTGATGATTGATGATTGATGATTGATGATTGATGATTCATGATTTATGATTGATGATTGATGAATGATGATTGATGATTGATGATTGATGATTGATGTTTGATGATTGATAATTGATGATTGATGATTGATGATTCATGATTCATGATTCATGATTCATGATTGATGATTGATGATTGATGATTGATGATTGATGATTGATGATTGATGATTGATGATTGATGATTGATGATTGATGATTGATGATTGATGATTGATGATTGATGATTGATAATTGATGATTGATGAATGATGATTGATGATTGATGATTTATGATTGATGATTGATGATTGATGATTGATGATTGATGATTGATGATTGATGATTGATGATTGATGATTGATGATTGATGATTGATGATTGATGATTGATGATTGATGATTGATGACTGAAGATTGATGATTTATGATTGACAATTGATGAATGATGATTGATGATTGATGATTGAACGTTGATGATTGACGATTGAACGTTGATGATTGATGATTGTTGATGGATGATTGATGATTGATGATTGATAATACATGATTAATGATTGATGATTGATTATCGATGATTGATGAATGATGATTGATGATTGATGATTCATGATTTATGATTGATGATTGATGACTGATGATTGATGAGTGATGATTGATGATTGATGATTGATGATTGATGATTGATGATTGATGATTCATGATTGATGATTGATAATTGATGATTGATGATTGATGATTGATGATTGATGATTGATGATTGATGATTGATGATTGATGATTGATGATTGATGATTGATGATTGATGATTGATGATTGATGATTGATGATTGATGATTGATGATTGATGATAAATGATTGATGATTGCTGAATGATGATTGATGTTTGATGAGTGATGATTAATGATTGATGATTGATTGATGATTGATGATTGAACGTTGATGATTGATGATTGTTGGTGGATGATTGATGATGGATGATTGATAATACATGATTGATGATTGATGAATGATGATTGATGATTGATGCTTGATGATTGATGATTTATGATTGATTATTGATGATTGATGATTGATGATTGATGATTGATGATTGATGATTGATAATTGATGATTGATGATTGATGATTGATGATTGATGATTGATAATTGATGATTGATGATTGATGTTAGATGATTGATGATTGATGATTGATGAATGATGATTGATGATTGATGATTGATGATTGATGATTGATGATTGATGATTGATGATTGATGATTGATGATTGATGATTGATGATTGATGATTGATGATTGATGATTGATGATTGATGATTGATGATTGATGATTGATGATTGATGATTGATGCTTGATGATTGATGATTGATGATTGATGATTGATGATTGATGATTGATGATTGATGATTGATGATTGATGATTGCTGATTGATTATTGATTATTGATGATTGGGGATTGATGATTGATGTTTAATGATTAATGATTGATGAGTGATGATTAATGATGGATGATTGAACGTTGATGATTGATGATTGTTAATGGATTATTGATGATGGATCATTGATAATACATGATTGATGATTGATGATTGATGATTGATGATTGATTATTGATGATTGATGATTGATGATTGATGATTGATGATTGATGATTGATGATAATGATTGATGATTGATGATTGATGAATAATGATTGATGATTGATGATTGATGATTGATGATTGATGATTGATGATTGATGATTGTTGATTGATGATTGATGATTGATGATTGATGATTAATGATTGATGATTGATGATTGATGATTGATGATTGATGATTGCTGATTGATGATTGATGATTGATGATTGATGATTGATGATTGATGATTGATGATTGATGATAGATGATTGATGATTGATGATTGATAATTGATGATTGATGAATGACGATTGATAATTGATGATTGATAATTGATGATTGATGATTGATGATTGATGATTGATGATTGATGATTGATGATTGATGATTGATGATTGATGATTGATGATTGATGATTGATGATTGATGATTGATGATTGATGATTGTTGATTGATAATTGATGATTGATGATTGATGATTGATGATTGATGATTGATGATTGATGATTGATGATTGATGATTGATGATTGATGATTGATGATTGATGATTGATGATTGATGATTGATGATCGATGTTTAATGATCGAAGATTGATTAGTGATTATTAATGATGGATGATTGAACGTTGATGATTGATGATTGAACGTTGATGATTGATGATTGATGATTGATGATTGATTATTGATGATTGATGATTGATGATTGATAATTGATTATCAATCATCAATCATCAATCAATCATCAATCATAATTGATTATCAATCATCAATCATCAATAATCAATCATCAATCATCAATCATCAATCATCAACGTTCAATCATCAATCATCAACGTTCAATCATCCATCATTAATAATCACTAATCAATCTTCGATCATTAAACATCGATCATCAATCATCAATCATCAATCATCAATCATCAATCATCAATCATCAATCATCAATCATCAATCATCAATCATCAATCATCAATCATCAATCATCAATCATCAATCATCAATTATCAATCAACAATCATCAATCATCAATCATCAATCATCAATCATCAATCATCAATCATCAATCATCAATCATCAATCATCAATCATCAATCATCAATCATCAATCATCAATCATCAATCATCAATTATCAATCATCAATTATCAATCGTCATTCATCAATCATCAATTATCAATCATCAATCATCAATCATCTATCATCAATCATCAATCATCAATCATCAATCATCAATCATCAATCATCAATCAGCAATCATCAATCATCAATCATCAATCATCAATCATTAATCATCAATCATCAATCATCAATCATCAATCAACAATCATCAATCATCAATCATCAATCATCAATCATCAATCATCAATCATTATTCATCAATCATCAATCATCAATCATTATCATCAATCATCAATCATCAATCATCAATCATCAATCATCAATCATCAATAATCAATCATCAATCATCAATCATCAATCATCAATCATGTATTATCAATGATCCATCATCAATAATCCATTAACAATCATCAATCATCAACGTTCAATCATCCATCATTAATCATCACTCATCAATCATTAATCATTAAACATCAATCATCAATCCCCAATCATCAATAATCAATAATCAATCAGCAATCATCAATCATCAATCATCAATCATCAATCATCAATCATCAATCATCAATCATCAATCATCAATCATCAAGCATCAATCATCAATCATCAATCATCAATCATCAATCATCAATCATCAATCATCAATCATCAATCATCAATCATCAATCATCAATCATCAATCATCAATCATCAATCATCAATCATCAATCATCAATCATCAATCATCAATCATCAATCATCAATCATCATTCATCAATCATCAATCATCAATCATCTAACATCAATCATCAATCATCAATTATCAATCATCAATCATCAATCATCAATCATCAATCATCAATTATCAATCATCAATCATCAATCATCAATCATCAATCATCAATCATCAATAATCAATCATAAATCATCAATCATCAAGCATCAATCATCAATCATCATTCATCAATCATCAATCATGTATTATCAATCATCCATCATCAATCATCCACCAACAATCATCAATCATCAACGTTCAATCATCAATCATCAATCAATCATCAATCATTAATCATCACTCATCAAACATCAATCATCATTCAGCAATCATCAATCATTTATCATCAATCATCAATCATCAATCATCAATCATCAATCATCAATCATCAATCATCAATCATCAATCATCAATCATCAATCATCAATCATCAATCATCAATCATCAATTATCAATCATCAATAATGAATCATCAATCATCAATCATCAATCATCAATCATCAATCATCAATCATCACTCATCAATCATCAGTCATCAATCATCAATCATAAATCATGAATCATCAATCATCAATCATCATTCATCAATCATCGATAATCAATCATCAATCATTAATCATGTATTATCAATCATCAATCATCAATCATCCATCAACAATCATCAATCATCAACGTTCAATCGTCAATCATCAACGTTCAATCATCAATCATCAATCATCATTCATCAATTGTCAATCATAAATCATCAATCTTCAGTCATCAATCATCAATCATCAATCATCAATCATCAATCATCAATCATCAATCATCAATCATCAATCATCAATCATCAATCATCAATCATCAATCATCAATCATCAATCATAAATCATCAATCATCAATCATCATTCATCAATCATCAATTATCAATCATCAATCATCAATCATCAATCATCAATCATCAATCATCAATCATCAATCATCAATCATCAATCATCAATCATCAATCATCAATCATCAATCATCAATCATCAATCATCAATCATGAATCATGAATCATGAATCATGAATCATCAATCATCAATCATCAATTATCAATCATCAAACATCAATCATCAATCATCAATCATCAATCATCATTCATCAATCATCAATCATAAATCATGAATCATCAATCATCAATCATCAATCATCAATCATCAATCATCAATCATCAATCATCAATCACCAATCATCAATCATCAATCATCAATCATCAATCATCAATCGTCATTCATCAATCATCAATTATCAATCATCAATCATCAATCATCTATCATCAATCATCAATCATCAATCATCAATCATCAATCATCAATCATCAATCATCAATCAGCAATCATCAATCATCAATCATCAATCATCAATCATTAATCATCAATCATCAATCATCAATCATCAATCAACAATCATCAATCATCAATCATCAATCATCAATCATCAATCATCAATCATTATTCATCAATCATCAATCATCAATCATTATCATCAATCATCAATCATCAATCATCAATCATCAATCATCAATCATCAATAATCAATCATCAATCATCAATCATCAATCATCAATCATGTATTATCAATGATCCATCATCAATAATCCATTAACAATCATCAATCATCAACGTTCAATCATCCATCATTAATCATCACTCATCAATCATTAATCATTAAACATCAATCATCAATCTCCAATCATCAATAATCAATAATCAATCAGCAATCATCAATCATCAATCATCAATCATCAATCATCAATCATCAATCATCAATCATCAATCATCAATCATCAATCATCAAGCATCAATCATCAATCATCAATCATCAATCATCAATCATCAATCATCAATCATCAATCATCAATCATCAATCATCAATCATCAATCATCAATCATCAATCATCAATCATCAATCATCAATCATCAATCATCAATCATCAATCATCAATCATCAATCATCATTCATCAATCATCAATCATCAATCATCTAACATCAATCATCAATCATCAATTATCAATCATCAATCATCAATCATCAATCATCAATCATCAATTATCAATCATCAATCATCAATCATCAATCATCAATCATCAATAATCAATCATAAATCATCAATCATCAAGCATCAATCATCAATCATCATTCATCAATCATCAATCATGTATTATCAATCATCCATCATCAATCATCCACCAACAATCATCAATCATCAACGTTCAATCATCAATCATCAATCAATCATCAATCATTAATCATCACTCATCAAACATCAATCATCATTCAGCAATCATCAATCATTTATCATCAATCATCAATCATCAATCATCAATCATCAATCATCAATCATCAATCATCAATCATCAATCATCAATCATCAATCATCAATCATCAATCATCAATCATCAATTATCAATCATCAATCATGAATCATCAATCATCAATCATCAATCATCAATCATCAATCATCAATCATCACTCATCAATCATCAGTCATCAATCATCAATCATAAATCATGAATCATCAATCATCAATCATCATTCATCAATCATCGATAATCAATCATCAATCATTAATCATGTATTATCAATCATCAATCATCAATCATCCATCAACAATCATCAATCATCAACGTTCAATCGTCAATCATCAACGTTCAATCATCAATCATCAATCATCATTCATCAATTGTCAATCATAAATCATCAATCTTCAATCATCAATCATCAATCATCAATCATCAATCATCAATCATCAATCATCAATCATCAATCATCAATCATCAATCATCAATCATCAATCATCAATCATCAATCATCAATCATAAATCATCAATCATCAATCATCATTCATCAATCATCAATTATCAATCATCAATCATCAATCATCAATCATCAATCATCAATCATCAATCATCAATCATCAATCATCAATCATCAATCATCAATCATCAATCATCAATCATCAATCATCAATCATCAATCATGAATCATGAATCATGAATCATCAATCATCAATCATCAATTATCAATCATCAAACATCAATCATCAATCATCAATCATCAATCATCATTCATCAATCATCAATCATAAATCATGAATCATCAATCATCAATCATCAATCATCAATCATCAATCATCAATCATCAATCATCAATCACCAATCATCAATCATCAATCATCAATCATCAATCATCAATCATCAATCATCAATCATCAATCATTAATCATCAATCATCAATCATCAATAATCAATCATCAATCATCAATCATCACTCATCAATCATCAATCATCAATCATCAATCATCAATCATCAATCATAAATCATCAATCATCAATCATCAATCATCATTCATCAATCATCAATAATCAATCATCAATCATTAATAATCAATCATGTATTATCAATCATCCATCATCAATCATCCATCAACATTCATCAATCATCAACGTTCAATCATCAATCATCAACGTTCAATCATCAATCATCAATCATCAATTATCAATCATCAATCATCAATAATCAATCATCAATCATCAATCATCAATCATCAATCATCAATCGTCAATCGTCAATCATCAATCATCAATTATCAATCCACGAACATGAATCATCAAATAGATATTATCAAACATCAATAACCAATTATCAATCATCAATCATCAATCATCAAACATCAATCATCACTTATCAATCATCAATCATCAATCATCAATCATCAATCATCAATCATCAATCATCAATCATTAATCATCAAACATCAATCATCAATCATCAATCATCAATCATCAATCATCAATCATCAATGATCAAACATCAATTATCAATCATCAATCATCAATCATCAATCATCAATCATCAATCATCAATCATTAATCATCAATTATCAATCATCAATCATCAATCATCAATTATCAATCATCAATTATCAATCATCAATCATCAATCATCAATCATCAATCATCAATCATCAATCGTCAATCATCAATCATCAATTATCAATCATCAATCATCAATCATCAATCATCAACGTTCAATCATCAATCATCAATCATCAATCAACAATCATCAATCATCAATCATCAATCATCAATCCTCAATCATCAATCATCAATCATCAATCAGCAATCATCAATCATCAATCATCAATCATCAATCATCAATCATCAATCATCAATCATCAATCATCAATCATCAATCATCAATCATCAATCATCAATCATCAATCATCAATCATCAATCATCAATCATCAATCATCAATCATCAATCATCAATCATCAATCATCAATCATCAATCATCAATCATCAATCATCAATCATCAATCAGCAATCATCAATCATCAATCATCAATCATCATTCATCAATTATCAATCATCAATCATCAATCATCAATCATCAATCATCAATTATCAATCATCAATAATCAATCATCAATCATCAATCATCAATCATCAATCATCAATCATCAATCATCAATCATCAATCATCAATCATCAATCATCAATCATCAATCATCAATCATCAATCATCAATCATCAACCATCAATCATCAATCATCAATCATCAATCATCAATCATCAATCATCAATCATCAATCATCAATCATCAATCATTAATCATCATTCATCAATCATCAATCATCAATCATCAATCATCAACCATCAATCATCAATCATCAATCATCAATCATCATTCATCAATCATCAATCATCAATCATCAATCATCAATCATCAATCATCAATCATCAATCATCAATCATCAATCATCAATTATCAATCATCAATCATCAATCATCAATCATCAATCATCAATGATCAATCATCAATCATCAATCATCAATCATCAATCATCAATTATCAATCATCAATCATCAATCATCAATCATCAATCATCAATCATCAATCATCTATCATCAATCATCAATCATAAATCATCAATCATCAAGCATCAATCATCAATCATCATTCATCAATCATCAATCATGTATTATCAATCATCCATCATCAATCATCCATAAACAATCATCAATCATCAACGTTCAATCATCAATCATCAACGTTCAATCATCAATCATTAATCATCACTCATCAATCATCAATCATCATTCAGCAATCATCAATCATTTATCATCAATCATCAATCATCAATTATCAATTATCAATCATCAATCATCAATCATCAATCATCAATCATCAATTATCAATCATCAATCATGAATCATCAATCATCAATCATCAATCATCATTCATCAATCATCAATCATGTATTATCAATCATCCATCATCAATCATCAACGTTCAATCATCAATCATCAACGTTCAATCATCAATCATCAACGTTCAATCATCAATCATCAATCACCAATCATCAATCATCAATGATCAATCATCAGTCATCAATCATCAATCATCAATCATCAATCATCAATCATCAATCATCAATCATCAATCATCAATCATCAATCATCAATCATCAATCATCAATCATCAATCATCAATAATCAATCATCAATCATCAATCATCAATCATCAATCATCAATCATCAATCATCAATCATCAATCATCAATCATCAATCATCAATCATCAATCGTCAATCATTAATCATCAATCATCAATCATCAATCATCAATCATCAATCATCATTCATCATTCATCAATCATCAATCATCAATCATCAATCATTAATTATCAATCATCAATCATCAATCATCATTCATCAATCATCAATTATCAATCATCAATCATCAATCATCAATCATCAATTATCAATCATCAATCATCAATCATCAATCATCAATCATCAATCATCAATCATCAATCATCAATCATCAATCATCAATCATCAATCATCAATCATCAATCATCAATCATCAATCATCAATCATCAATCATCAATCATCAATTATCAATCATCAATCATCAATCATCAATCATCAATCATCAATCGTCAATCGTCAATCATCAATCATCAATTATCAATCCACGAACATGAATCATCAAATAGATATCATCAAACATCAATAACCAATTATCAATCATCAATCATCAAACATCAAACATCAATCATCACTTATCAATCATCAATCATCAATCATTAATCATCAAACATCAATCATCAATCATCAATCATCAATTATCAATCATCAATCATCAATCATCAATCATCAATCATCAATCATCAATCATCAATCATCAATCATCAATCATCAATCATCAATCATCAATCATCAATCATCAATCATCAATCATCAATCATCAATCATCAATCATCAATCATCAATCATCAATCATCAATCATTAATCATTAATCATCAATCATCAATCATCAATCATCAATCATCATTCATCAATCATCAATTATCAATCATCAATCCTCAATCATCAATCATCAATTATCAATCATCAATCATCAATCATTAATCATCAATCATCAATCATCAATCATCAATCATCAATCATCAATCATCAATCATCAATCATCAATCATCAATCATCAATCATCAATCATCAATCATCAATGATCAATCATCAATCATCATTCATCAATCATCAATCATCAATCATCAATCATCAATCATCAATCATCAATCATCAATCATCAATCATCAATCATCAATCATCAATCATCAATAATCAATAATCAATAATCAATAATCAATCATCAATCATCAATCATCAATCATCAATCATCAATCATCAATCATTATTAATCAATCACCAATCACCAATCATCACTTATCAATCATCAATCATCAATCATCATTCATCAATCATCAATCATCAATCATCAATCATCAACCATCAATCATCAATCATCAATCATCAATCATCAATCATCAATCATCAATCATCAATCATCAATCATCAATCATCAATCAGCAATCATCAATCATCAATAATCAGTAATCAATAATCAATCATCAATCATCAATCATCAATCATCAACGTTCGATCATCAACGTTCAATCATCAATCATCAATCATCATTCAATAATCATCAATCATCAATCATCAATCATCAATCATCAATCATCAATCATCAATCATCAATCATCTATCATCAATCATCAATCATCAATCATCAATCATCAATCATCAATCATCAATCATCAATCATCAATAATCAATAATCAATCATCAATCATCAATCATCAATCATCAACGTTCAATCATCAATCCTAAACGTTCAATCATCAATCATCAATCATCAATCATCAATCATTAATCATCAATCATCAATCATCCATCATCAATCATCAATCATCAATCATCATTCATCAATCATCAATTATCAATCATCAATCATCAATCATCAATCATCAATTATCAATCATCAATCATCAATCATCAATCATCAATCATCAATCATCAATCATCAATCATCAATCATCAATCATCAATCATCAATCATCAATCATCAATCATCAATCATCAATCAACAATCATCAATCATCAATCATCAATCATCAATCATCAATCATCAATCATCAATCATCAATCATCAATCATCAATCATCAATCATCAATCATCAATCATTAATCATCAATCATCAATAATCAATAATCAATAATCAATAATCAATCATCAATCATCAATCATCAATCATCAATCATCAATCATCAATCATCAATAATCAATCACCAATCACCAATCATCACTTATCAATCATCAATCATCAATCATCATTCATCAATCATCAATCATCAATCATCAACCATCAATCATCAATCATCAATCATCAATCATCTATCATCAATCATCAATCATCAATCATCAATCATCAATCATCAATCATCAATAATCAATAATCAATCATCAATCATCAATAATCAATAATCAATAATCAATCATCAATCATCAATCATCAATCATCAACGTTCAATCATCAACGTTCAATCATCAATCATCAATCATCATTCAATAATCATCAATCATCAATCATCAATCATCAATCATCAATCATCAATCATCAATCATCAATCATCAATCATCAATCATCAATCATCAATCATCAATCATCTATCATCAATCATCAATCATCAATAATCAATCATCAATCATCAATCATCAATCATCAATAATCAATAATCAATAATCAATCATCAATCATCAATCATCAATCATCAACGTTCAATCATCAATCCTCAACGTTCAATCATCAATCATCAATCATCAATCATCAATCATTAATCATCAATCACCAATCATCTATCATCAATCATCAATCATCAATCATCATTCATCAATCATCAATTATCAATCATCAATCATCAATCATCAATTATCAATCATCAATCATCAATCATCAATCATCAATCATCAATCATCATTCATCAATCATCAATCATCAATCATCAATCATCAATCATCAATCATCAATCATCAATCATCAATCTTCAATCACCAATCATCAATCACCAATCATCAATCATCAATCATCAGTTATCAATCATCAATAATCAATAATCAATCACCAATCATCAATCATCAATCATCAATCATCAATCATCAATCATCAATCATCAATAATCGATGATTGATGATTGATGATTGATGATTGATGATTGATGATTGATGATTGTTGATTGATGATTGATGATTGATGATTGATGATTAATGATTGATGATTGATGATTGATGATTGATGATTGCTGATTGATGATTGATGATTGATGATTGATGATTGATGATTGATGATTGATGATTGATGATAGATGATTGATGATTGATGATTGATAATTGATGATTGATGAATGACGATTGATAATTGATGATTGATAATTGATGATTGATGATTGATGATTGATGATTGATGATTGATGATTGATGATTGATGATTGATGATTGATGATTGATGATTGATGATTGATGATTGATGATTGATGATTGTTGATTGATAATTGATGATTGATGATTGATGATTGATGATTGATGATTGATGATTGATGATTGATGATTGATGATTGATGATTGATGATTGATGATTGATGATTGATGATCGATGTTTAATGATCGAAGATTGATTAGTGATTATTAATGATGGATGATTGAACGTTGATGATTGATGATTGAACGTTGATGATTGATGATTGATGATTGATGATTGATTATTGATGATTGATGATTGATGATTGATAATTGATTATTGATGATTGATGATTGATGATTGATGTTTAATGATAGATGATTGATGATTAATGATTGATGATTGAACGTTGAAGATTGATGATTGAACGTTGATGATTTATGATTGATAATTGAGTTTAGATGGTTAATGATTGATGATTGATTATTGATTATTGATAATTGATGATTGATAATTGATGATTGATGATTGATGATTGATGATTGATGATTGATGATTGATGATTGATAATTGATGATTGATGTTTAATGATAGATGAGTGATGATTAATGATCGATGATTGAACGTTGATGATTGAACGTTGATGATTGAACGTTGAAGATTTATGATTGATAATTGATTACTGATGGTTGATGATTGATGATTGATGATTGATTATTGATTATTGATGATTGATGATTGATGATTGATGATTTATGATTGATTATTGATGATTGATGATTGATGATTGATGATTGATGATTGATGATTGATGATTGATGATTGATGATTGATAATTGATGATTGATGATTGATGATTGATGATTGATGATTGATGATTGATGATTGATGATTGATGATTGATGATTGATGATTGATGATTGATGATTGATGATTTATGATTGATTATTGATGATTGATGATTGATGATTGATGATTGATGATTGATGATTGATGATTGATGATTGATGATTATTGATTGATGATTGATGATTGATGAGTGATGATTGATGATTGATGGTTGATAATTGATGATTGATGATTGATGATTGATAATTGATGATTGATGATTGATGATTGATGATTGATGATTAATGATTGATGATTGATGATTGATGATTGATGATTGATGATTGATGATCGATGTTTAATGATCGAAGATTGATTTGTGATTATTAATGATGGATGATTGAACGTCGATGATTGATGATTGAACGTTGATGATTGATGATTGATGATTGCTGATTGATGATTGATGATTGATGATTGATGATTGATGATTGATGATTGATGATTGATGATTGATGATTGATGATTGATGATTGATGATTGATGATTGATGATTGATGATTGATGATTGATGATTGATGATTGATGATTGATTATTGATGATTGATGATTGATGATTGATGATTGATGATTGATGATTGATGATTGATGATTGATGATTGATGATTGATGATTGATGATTGATGATTGATGATTGATGATTGATGATTGATGATTGATGATTGATGATTGTTTATTTATTATTGATGATTGATGATTCATGATTGATGATTGATGATTGATGATTGATGAGTGATGATTAATGATTTATGATTGATGATTGATTATTGATGATTGATGAATGATGATTGATGATCGTTGATTGATGATTGATGATTGATGATTGATGATTGATGATTGATGATTGATGATTGATGATTGATGATTGATGATTGATGATTGATGATTGATGATTGATGATTGATTATTGATATTTGATGATTGATGATTGATGATTCATGATTCATGATTCATGATTGATGATTGATGATTGATGATTGATGATTGATGATTGATGATTGATGATTGATGATTGATGATTGATGATTGATGATTGATGATTGATGATTGATGATTGATGATTGATGATTGATGATTGATGATTGATGATTGATGATTGATGATTGATGATTGATGATTGATGATTGATGATTGATGATTGATGATTGATGATTGATGATCGATGATTGAACGTTGATGATTGAACAATGAAGATTTATTATTGATAATTGATTACTGATGGTTGATGATTGATGATTGATGATTGATGATTGATTATTGATTATTGATGATTGATGATTGATGATTGATGATTTATGATTGATTATTGATGATTGATGATTGATGATTGATGATTGATGATTGATGATTGATGATTGATGATTGATGATTGATGATTGATGATTGATGGTTGATAATTGATGATTGATGTTTAATGATAGATGAGTGATGATTAATGATCGATGATTGAACGTCGATGATATATGATTGATAATTGATGGTTGATGATTGATGATTGATGATTGATGATTGATGATTGATGATTGATGATTGATGATTGATTATTGATTATTGATAATTGATGATTTATGATTGATAATTGATGATTCATGATTGATTATTGATGATTGATGATTGATGATTGATGATTGATGATTGATGATTGATGATTGATGATTGATGATTGATGTTTGATGATTGATGATTGATGATTGATAATTGATGATTGATGATTGATGATTGAAGATTGAAGATTGATGATTGATGATTGATGATTGATGATTGATGATTGATGATTGATGATTGATGATTGATGAATGATGATTGTTCATTGTTGATTTATGACTGATGATTGAATATTGATGATTGATGATTGATGATTGATGATTGATGATCGATGATTGATGATTGATGATAGATGATTGATGATTGATGATTGATGATTGATGATTGATGATTGATGATTGATGATTGATGATTGATGATTGATGATTGATGATTGATGATTGATGATTGATGATTGATGATTGATGATTGATGATTGATGATTGATGATTGATGATTGATGATTGATTATTTATTATTGATGATTGATGATTCATGATTGATGATTGATGATTGATGATTGATGATTGATGAGTGATGATTAATGATTTATGATTGATGATTGATGATTGATGATTGATGAATGATGATTGATGATCGATGATTGATGATTGATGATTGATGATTGATGATTGATGATTGATGATTGATGATTGATGATTGATGATTGATGATTGATGATTGATGATTGATTATTGATATTTGATGATTGATGATTGATGATTCATGATTCATGATTCATGATTGATGATTGATGATTGATGATTGATGATTGATGATTGATGATTGATGATTGATGATTGATGATTGATGATTGATGATTGATGATTGATGATTGATGATTGATGATTGATGATTGATGATTGATGATTGATGATTGATGATTGATGATTGATGATTGATGATTGATGATTGATGATTGATGATTGATGATTGATGATTGATGATTGATGATCGATGATTGAACGTTGATGATTGAACGTTGAAGATTTATTATTGATAATTGATTACTGATGGTTGATGATTGATGATTGATGATTGATGATTGATGATTGAGTATTGATTATTGATGATTGATGATTGATGATTGATGATTTATGATTGATTATTGATGATTGATGATTGATGATTGATGATTGATGATTGATGATTGATGATTGATGATTGATGATTGATGATTGATGATTGATGATTGATGATTGATGATTGATGGTTGATAATTGATGATTGATGTTTAATGATAGATGAGTGATGATTAATGATCGATGATTGAACGTCGATGATATATGATTGATAATTGATGGTTGATGATTGATGATTGATGATTGATGATTGATGATTGATGATTGATGATTGATGATTGATGATTGATGATTGATTATTGATTATTGATAATTGATGATTTATGATTGATAATTGATGATTCATGATTGATTATTGATGATTGATGATTGATGATTGATGATTGATGATTGATGATTGATGATTGATGATTGATGATTGATGATTGATGATTGATGATTGATGATTGATGATTGATGATTGATGATTGATGATTGATGATTGATGATTGATGATTGATGATTGATGATTGATGATTGATGATTGATGATTGATGATTGATGATTGATGATTGATGATTGATGATTTATGATTGATGATTGCTGATTGATGATTGATGATTGAGGATTGATGATTGATGATGAATGATTGATGATTGATTATTGATGATTGATGAATGAATATTGTTGATTGATGATTTATGACTGATGATTGAATTTTGATGATTGATGATTGATGATTGATGATTGTTGATTGATGTTTGATGATCGATGATTGTCGATTGATGATAGATGATTGATGATTGATGATTGATGATTGATGATTGATGATTGATGATTGATGATTGATGATTGATGATTGATGATTGATGATTGATGATTGATGATTGATGATTGATGATTGATGATTGATGATTGAGAATTGATTATTGATTATTGATAATTGATGATTTATGATTGATAATTGATGATTCATGATTGATTATTGATGATTGATGATTGATGATTGATGATTGATGATTGATGATTGATGATTGATGATTGATGATTGATGATTGATGATTGATGATTGATGATTGATGATTGATGATTGATGATTGATGATTGATGATTGATGATTGATGATTGATGATTGATGATTGATGATTGATGATTGATGATTGATGATTGATGATTGATGATTGATGATTTATGATTGATGATTGCTGATTGATGATTGATGATTGAGGATTGATGATTGATGATGAATGATTGATGATTGATTATTGATGATTGATGAATGAATATTGTTGATTGATGATTTATGACTGATGATTGAATTTTGATGATTGATGATTGATGATTGATGATTGTTGATTGATGTTTGATGATCGATGATTGTCGATTGATGATAGATGATTGATGATTGATGATTGATGATTGATGATTGATGATTGATGATTGATGATTGATGATTGATGATTGATGATTGATGATTGATGATTGATGATTGATGATTGATGATTGATGATTGATGATTGATGATTGAGAATTGATGATTGATGATTGATGATTGATGATTGATGATTGATGATTGATGATTGATGATTGATGATTGATGATTGATGATTGATGATTGATGATTGATGATTGATGATTGATGATTGATGATTGATGATTGATCATTGATGATTGATGATTGATGATTGATGATTGATGATTGATGATTGATGATTGATGATTGATGATTGATGATTGATGATTGATGATTGATGATTGATGATTGATGATTGAGGATTGATGATTGATGATAAATGATTGATGATTGGTGATTGATGATTGATGATTGATGAATGAATATTGTTGATTGATGATTGATGATCGATGATTGATGATTGATGATAGATGATTGATGATTGATGATCGATGATTGATGATTGATGATTGATGATTGATGATTGATGATTGATGATTGATGATTGATGATTGATGATTGATGATTGATGATTGATGATTGATGATTGATGATTGATGATTGATGATTGATGATTGATGATTGATGATTGATGATTGATGATTGATGATTGATGATTGATGATTGATGATTGATGGTTGATGATTGATGATTGATGATTGATGATTGAGGATTGATGATAGATGATTGATGATTGATGATTGAGGATTGATGATTGATGAATGATAATTTATTATTGATGATTGATGATTGATGAGTGATGATTAATGATTTATGATTGATGATTGATGATTGATGATTGCTGAATGATGATTGATGATCGATGATTGATGATTGATGATTGATGATTGATGATTGATGATTGACGATTGATGATTGATGATTGATGATTGATGATTGATGATTGATGATTGATGATTGATGATTGATGATTGATGATTGATGATTGATGATTGATGATTGATGATTGATGATTGATGATTGATGATTGATGATTGATGATTGATGATCGATTATTGATGATTGATGATTGATGGTTAATGTTTAATGATCGATGATTGATGAGTGATGATTAATGATGGATGATTGAACGTTCATGATTGATGACTGAACGTTGGTTATTGATGATTGATGATTGATGATTGATGATTGATGATTGATGATTGATGATTGATGATTGATCATTGATTATTGATGATTGATTATTTATTATTGATGATTGATGATTGATGATTGATGATTGATGATTGATGATTGATGATTCATGATTGATTATTGATGATTGATGATTGATGATTGATGATTGATGATTGATGATTGATGATTGATGATTGATGGTTGATGATTGATGATTGATGATTGATGATTGATGACTGATGATTGATGATTGATGATTGATGATTGATGATTGATGATTGATGATTGAGGATTGATGATTGATGATTAATGATTGATGATTGATGATTGATGATTGATGATTGATGATTGATGATTGATGATTGATGATTGATGATTGATGATTGATGATTGATGATTGATGATTGATGATTGATGATTGATGATTGATGATTGATGATTGATGATTGATGATTAATGATTGATGATTGATGAATGAAGGTTGTTTATTGATGATTTATGACTGATGATTGAATATTGATGATTGATGATTGATGATTGATGATTGATGATTGATGATTGATGATCAATGATTGATGATTGATGATAGATGATTGATGATTAATGATTGATGATTGATGATTGATGATTGATGATTGATGATTGATGATTGATGATTGATGAGTGATGAGTGATGATTAATGATTTATGATTGATGATTGATGAACGATGATTGATGATTGATGGTTGATGATTGATGATTGATGATTGATGATTGATGATTGATGATTGATGATTGATGATTGATGACTGATGATTGATGATTGATGATTTATGGTTGAACGTTGATGATTGACGATTGATGATTGATGATGGATGATTGGTAATACATGATTGATGATTGATGATTGATGATTGATGATTGATGATTGATGATTGATGACTGATAATTTATGATTGATGATTGATGATTGATGATTGATGATTGATGATTGATGATTGATGATTGATGATTGATGATTGATTATTGATGATTGATGATTGATGATTAATGTTTAATGATCGATAATTGATGAGTGATGATTAATGATGGATGATTGAACGTTGATGATTGATGATTGAACGTTGATGATTGATGATTGATGATTGATGATCGATGATTGATGATTGATGATTAATGATTGATGATTGATGATTGATGATTGATAATTGATGATTGATGATTGATGATTGATGATTGATGATTGATGATTGATGATTGATGATTGATGATTGATGATTGATGATTGATGATTGATGATTGATGATTGATGATTGATGATTGATGATTGATGATTGATTGTTGAACGTTGATGATTGACGATTGATGATTAATGATGGATGATTGGTAATACATGATTGATGATTGATGATTGATGATTGATGATTGATGATTTATGATTGATGATTGATGATTGATGATTGATGATTGATGATTGATGATTGATGATAGATGATTGATGATTGATGATTGATGATTGATGATTGATGGTTGATGATTGATGATTGATGATTGATGATTGATGATTGATGATTGATGATTGATGATTGATGATTGATGATTGATGATTGATGATTGATGATTGATGATTGATGATTGATGATTGATGATTGATGATAGATGATTGATGATTGATGATTGATGATTGATGATTGATAATTGATGATTGATGATTGATGATTGATGATTGATGATTGATGATTGATGATTGATGATTGATGATTGATGATTGATAATTGATGATTGATGATTGATGATTGATGATTGATGATTGATGATTGATGATTGATGATTGATGATTGATTATTGATGATTGATGATTGATGATTAATGTTTAATGATCGATGATTGATGAGTGATGATTAATGATGGATGATTGAACGTTGATGATTGATGATTGAACGTTGATGATTGATAATTTATGATTGATGATTGATGATCGATGATTGATGATTGATGATTGATGATTGATGATTGATGATTGATGATTGATGATTGATGATTGATGTTTGATGATTGATGATTGATGATTGATGATTACTCATTGATGATTGATGATTGATGATTGATGATTGATGATTGATGATTGATGATTGATGATCTATGATTGATGATTGATGATTGATGATTGATGATTGATGAGTGATGATTGATGATTGATGATTGATAATTGATGATTGATGATTGATGATTGATGATTGATGATTGATTATTGATGATTGAACGTTGATGAATTATTATTGTTGATTGATGATTGGTGATTGATGATTGATGACTGATGATTGATGATTGATGATTGATGATCGATGATTGATGATTGAGAATTGATGATTTATGATTGATGATTGATGATTGATGAATTATGATTGATGATTGATGGTTGATGATTGATGATTGATGATTGATGATTGATGATTAATGACTGATGATTGATGATTGATGATTTATGGTTGAACGTTGATGATTGACGATTGATGATTGATGATGGATGATTGGTAATACATGATTGAGAATTGATGATTTATGATTGATGATTGATGATTGATGATTGATGAATTATGATTGATGATTGATGGTTGATGATTGATGATTGATGATTGATGATTGATGATTAATGACTGATGATTGATGATTGATGATTTATGGTTGAACGTTGATGATTGACGATTGATGATTGATGATGGATGATTGGTAATACATGATTGATGATTGATGATTGATGATTGATGATTGATGACTGATGATTTATGATTGATGATTGATGATTGATGATTGATGATTGATGATTGATGATTGATGATTGATGATTGATGATTGATGATTGATTATTGATGATTGATGATTGATGATTGATGATTGATTATTGATGATTGATGATTGATGATTGATGATTGATGATTGATGGTTGATGATTGATGATTGATGATTGATGATTGATGATTGATGATTGATGATTGATGATTGATGATTGATGATTGATGATTGATGATTGATGATTGATGATTGATGATTGATGATTGATGATTGATGATTGATGATTGATGATTGATGATTGATGATTGATGATTGATGATAGATGATTGATGATTGATGATTGATGATTGATGATTGATAATTGATGATTGATGATTGATGATTGATGATTGATGATTGATGATTGATGATTGATGATTGATGATTGATGATTGATAATTGATGATTGATGATTGATGATTGATGATTGATGATTGATGATTGATGATTGATTATTGATGATTGATGATTGATGATTAATGTTTAATGATCGATGATTGATGAGTGATGATTAATGATGGATGATTGAACGTTGATGATTGATGATTGAACGTTGATGATTGATAATTTATGATTGATGATTGATGATCGATGATTGATGATTGATGATTGATGATTGATGATTGATGATTGATGATTGATGATTGATGATTGATGATTGATGATTGATGATTGATGTTTGATGATTGATGATTGATGATTGATGATTGATGATTGATGATTGATGATTGATGATTGATGATTGATGATTGATGATTGATGATTGATGATTGATGATTGATGATTGATGATTGATGATTACTCATTGATGATTGATGATTGATGATTGATGATTGATGATTGATGATTGATGATTGATGATTGATGATTGATGATTGATGATTGATGATTGATGATTGATGATTGATGATTACTCATTGATGATTGATGATTGATGATTGGTAATTGGTGATTGATGATTGGTGATTGATGTTTGATGATTGATGATAGATGATTGATGATTGATGATTGATGATCGATGATCGGTGATTGATGATTGATGATTGATGATTGATGATTGATGATTGATTATTGATGATTTATGATTGATGATTGATGATTGATGATTGATGATTGATGATTGATGATTCCTGATTGATGATTGATGATTGATGATTGATGATTGATTATTGACGATTGATGATTGATGATTGATGATTGATGATTGATGATTGATGATTGATGATTGATGATTGAGGATTGATGATTGATGATTGATGATTGATGATTGATGATTGATGATTGATGATTGATGATTGATGATTGATGATTGATGATTGATGATTGATGATTGATGATTGATGATTGATGATTGATGATTGATGATTGATGATTGATGATTGATGATTGATGATTGACGATTGATGAATGATGATTGATGATTGATGATTGATTATTGATGATTGATGATTGATGATTGATGATTGATGATTAATGTTTAATGATCGATAATTGATGAGTGATGATTAATGATGGATGATTGAACGTTGATGATTGATGATGAACGTTGATGATTGATGATTGATGATCGATGATTGATGATTGAGAATTGATGATTGATGATTAATGATTGATGATTGATGATTGATGATTGATGATTGATGATTGATGATTGATTATTGATGATTGATGATTGATGATTGATGACTGATGTTTGATGATTGATGATTTATGGTTGAACGTTGATGATTGACGATTGATGATTGTTGATGGATGATTGGTAATACATGATTGATGATTGATGATTGATGATTGATGATTGATGACTGATGATTTATGATTGATAATTGATGATTGATGATTGATGATTGATGATTGATGATTGATGATTGATGATTGATAATTGATGATTGATGATTGATGATTGATGATTGATGATTGATGATTGATGATTGATGATTGATTATTGATGATTGATGATTGATGATTGATGAATTATGATTGATGATTGATGGTTGATGATTGATGATTGATGATTGATGATTGATGATTGATGATTAATGACTGATGATTGATGATTGATGATTTATGGTTGAACGTTGATGATTGACGATTGATGATTGATGATGGATGATTGGTAATACATGATTGATGATTGATGATTGATGATTGATGATTGATGATTGATGATTGATGACTGATGATTTATGATTGATGATTGATGATTGATTATTGATGATTGATGATTGATGATTGATGATTGATGATTGATGATTGATGGTTGATGATTGATGATTGATGATTGATGATTGATGATTGATGATTGATGATTGATGATTGATGATTGATGATTGATGATTGATGATTGATGATTGATGATTGATGATTGATGATTGATGATTGATGATAGATGATTGATGATTGATGATTGATGATTGATGATTGATAATTGATGATTGATGATTGATGATTGATGATTGATGATTGATGATTGATGATTGATGATTGATGATTGATGATTGATGATTGATGATTGATGATTGATGATTGATAATTGATGATTGATGATTGATGATTGATGATTGATGATTGATGATTGATGATTGATGATTGATTATTGATGATTGATGATTGATGATTAATGTTTAATGATCGATGATTGATGAGTGATGATTAATGATGGATGATTGAACGTTGATGATTGATGATTGAACGTTGATGATTGATAATTTATGATTGATGATTGATGATCGATGATTGATGATTGATGATTGATGATTGATGATTGATGATTGATGATTGATGATTGATTATTGATGATTGATGATTGATGATTGATGATTGATTATTGATGATTGATGATTGATGATTGATGATTGATGATTGATGGTTGATGATTGATGATTGATGATTGATGATTGATGATTGATGATTGATGATTGATGATTGATGATTGATGATTGATGATTGATGATTGATGATTGATGATTGATGATTGATGATTGATGATAGATGATTGATGATTGATGATTGATGATTGATGATTGATAATTGATGATTGATGATTGATGATTGATGATTGATGATTGATGATTGATGATTGATGATTGATGATTGATGATTGATAATTGATGATTGATGATTGATGATTGATGATTGATGATTGATGATTGATGATTGATGATTGATTATTGATGATTGATGATTGATGATTAATGTTTAATGATCGATGATTGATGAGTGATGATTAATGATGGATGATTGAACGTTGATGATTGATGATTGAACGTTGATGATTGATAATTTATGATTGATGATTGATGATCGATGATTGATGATTGATGATTGATGATTGATGATTGATGATTGATGATTAATGTTTAATGATCGATAATTGATGAGTGATGATTAATGATGGATGATTGAACGTTGATGATTGATGATTGAACGTTGATGATTGATGATTGATGATTGATGATCGATGATTGATGATTGATGATTAATGATTGATGATTGATGATTGATGATTGATGATTGATGATTGATGATTGATGATTGATGATTGATGATTGATGATTGATGATTGATGATTGATGATTGATGATTGATGATTGATGATTGATGATTGATGATTGATGATTGATGATTGATGATTGATTGTTGAACGTTGATGATTGACGATTGATGATTAATGATGGATGATTGGTAATACATGATTGATGATTGATGATTGATGATTGATGATTGATGATTTATGATTGATGATTGATGATTGATGATTGATGATTGATGATTGATGATAGATGATTGATGATTGATGATTGATGATTGATGATTGATGGTTGATGATTGATGATTGATGATTGATGATTGATGATTGATGATTGATGATTGATGATTGATGATTGATGATTGATGATTGATGATTGATGATTGATGATTGATGATTGATGATTGATGATTGATGATTGATGATAGATGATTGATGATTGATGATTGATGATTGATGATTGATAATTGATGATTGATGATTGATGATTGATGATTGATGATTGATGATTGATGATTGATGATTGATGATTGATGATTGATGATTGATAATTGATGATTGATGATTGATGATTGATGATTGATGATTGATGATTGATGATTGATTATTGATGATTGATGATTGATGATTAATGTTTAATGATCGATGATTGATGAGTGATGATTAATGATGGATGATTGAACGTTGATGATTGATGATTGAACGTTGATGATTGATAATTTATGATTGATGATTGATGATCGATGATTGATGATTGATGATTGATGATTGATGATTGATGATTGATGATTGATGATTGATGATTGATGATTGATGATTGATGATTGATGTTTGATGATTGATGATTGATGATTGATGATTGATGATTGATGATTGATGATTGATGATTGATGATTGATGATTGATGATTGATGATTGATAATTGATGATTGATGATTGATGATTGATGATTGATGATTGATGATTGATGATTGATGATTGATGATTACTCATTGATGATTGATGATTGATGATTGATGATTGATGATTGATGATTGATGATTGATGATTGATGATCTATGATTGATGATTGATGATTGATGATTGATGATTGATGATTGATGATTGATGAGTGATGATTGATGATTGATGATTGATAATTGATGATTGATGATTGATGATTGATGATTGATGATTGATTATTGATGATTGAACGTTGATGAATTATTATTGTTGATTGATGATTGGTGATTGATGATTAATGACTGATGATTGATGATTGATGATTGATGATTGATGATCGATGATTGATGATTGAGAATTGATGATTTATGATTGATGATTGATGATTGATGATTGATGAATTATGATTGATGATTGATGGTTGATGATTGATGATTGATGATTGATGATTGATGATTAATGACTGATGATTGATGATTGATGATTTATGGTTGAACGTTGATGATTGACGATTGATGATTGATGATGGATGATTGGTAATACATGATTGATGATTGATGATTGATGATTGATGATTGATGACTGATGATTTATGATTGATGATTGATGATTGATGATTGATGATTGATGATTGATGATTGATGATTGATGATTGATGATTGATGATTGATTATTGATGATTGATGATTGATGATTGATGATTGATTATTGATGATTGATGATTGATGATTAATGTTTAATGATCGATAATTGATGAGTGATGATTAATGATGGATGATTGAACGTTGATGATTGATGATTGAACGTTGATGATTGATGATTGATGATCGATGATTGATGATTGATGATTGAAGATTGATGATTGATGATTGATGATTGATGATTGATGATTGATGATTGATGATTGATGATTGATGATTGATGATTGATGATTGATGATTGATGATTGATGATTGATGATTGATGATTGATGATTGATGATTGATGATTGATGATTGATGATTGATGATTGATGATTGATGATTGATGATTGATGATTGATGATTTATTGTTGAACGTTGATGATTGACGATTGATGATTGATGATGGATGATTGGTAATACATGATTGATGATTGATGATTGATGATTGATGATGTATGATTTATGATTGATGATTGATGATTGATGATTGATGATTGATGATTGATGATTGATGATAGATGATTGATGATTGATGATTGATGATTGATGATTGATGATTGATGATTGATGATTGATGATTGATGATTGATGATTGATGATTGATGATTGATGATTGATGATTGATGATTGATGATTGATGATAGATGATTGATGATTGATGATTGATGATTGATAATTGATGATTGATGATTGATGATTGATGATTGATGATTGATGATTGATAATTGATGATTGATGATTGATGATTGATGATTGATGATTGATGATTGATGATTGATGATTCATGATTGATGATTGATGATTGATGATTGATGATTGATGATTGATGATTGATGATTGATGATTGATGATTGATGATTGATGATTGATGATTGATGATTGATGATTGATGATTGATGATTGATGATTGATGATTGATGATTGATGATTGATGATTGATGATTGATGATTGATGATTGATGATTGATGATTGATGATTACTCATTGATGATTGATGATTGATGATTGGTAATTGGTGATTGATGATTGGTGATTGATGTTTGATGATTGATGATAGATGATTGATGATTGATGATTGATGATCGATGATCGGTGATTGATGATTGATGATTGATGATTGATGATTGATTATTGATGATTTATGATTGATGATTGATGATTGATGATTGATGATTGATGATTCCTGATTGATGATTGATGATTGATGATTGATGATTGATTATTGAAGATTGATGATTGATGATTGATGATTGATGATTGATGATTGATGATTGATGATTGATGATTGAGGATTGATGATTGATGATTGATGATTGATGATTGATGATTGATGATTGATGATTGATGATTGATGATTGATGATTGATGATTGATGATTGATGATTGATGATTGATGATTGATGATTGATGATTGATGATTGATGATTGATGATTGATGATTGATGATTGATGATTGATGATTGATGATTGACGATTGATGAATGATGATTGATGATTGATGATTGATGATTGATTATTGATGATTGATGATTGATGATTGATGATTGATGATTAATGTTTAATGATCGATAATTGATGAGTGATGATTAATGATGGATGATTGAACGTTGATGATTGATGATTGAACGTTGATGATTGATGATTGATGATCGATGATTGATGATTGAGAATTGATGATTGATGATTAATGATTGATGATTGATGATTGATGATTGATGATTGATGATTGATGATTGATTATTGATGATTGATGATTGATGATTGATGACTGATGTTTGATGATTGATGATTTATGGTTGAAGGTTGATGATTGACGATTGATGATTGTTGATGGATGATTGGTAATACATGATTGATGATTGATGATTGATGATTGATGATTGATGATTGATGACTGATGATTTATGATTTATGATTGATGATTGATGATTGATGATTGATGATTGATGATTGATGATTGATGATTGATGATTGATGATTGATGATTGATGATTGATTATTGATGATTGAACGTTGATGAATTATTATTGTTGATTGATGATTGGTGATTGATGATTGATGACTGATGATTGATGATTGATGATTGATGATCGATGATTGATGATTGAGAATTGATGATTTATGATTGATGATTGATGATTGATGATTGATGAATTATGATTGATGATTGATGGTTGATGATTGATGATTGATGATTGATGATTGATGATTAATGACTGATGATTGATGATTGATGATTTATGGTTGAACGTTGATGATTGACGATTGATGATTGATGATGGATGATTGGTAATGCATGATTGATGATTGATGATTGATGATTGATGACTGATGATTTATGATTGATGATTGATGATTGATGATTGATGATTGATGATTGATGATTGATGATTGATTATTGATGATTGATGATTGATGATTGATGATTGATGATTGATTATTGATGATTGATGATTGATGATTAATGTTTAATGATCGATAATTGATGAGTGATGATTAATGATGGATGATTGAACGTTGATGATTGATGATTGAACGTTGATGATTGATGATTGATGATCGATGATTGATGTTTGATGATTGAAGATTGATGATTGATGATTGATGATTGATGATTGATGATTGATGATTGATGATTGATGATTGATGATTGATGATTGATGATTGATGATTGATGATTGATGATTGATGATTGATGATTGATGATTGATGATTGATGATTGATGATTGATGATTGATGATTGATGATTGATGATTTATTGTTGAACGTTGATGATTGACGATTGATGATTGATGATGGATGATTGGTAATACATGATTGATGATTGATGATTGATGATTGATGATGTATGATTTATGATTGATGATTGATGATTGATGATTGATGATTGATGATTGATGATAGATGATTGATGATTGATGATTGATGATTGATGATTGATGATTGATGATTGATGATTGATGATTGATGATTGATGATTGATGATTGATGATTGATGATTGATGATAGATGATTGATGATTGATGATTGATGATTGATAATTGATGATTGATGATTGATGATTGATGATTGATGATTGATGATTGATAATTGATGATTGATGATTGATGATTGATGATTGATGATTGATGATTGATGATTGATGATTGATGATTGATGATTGATGATTGATGATTGATGATTGATGATTGATGATTGATGATTGATTATTGATGATCGATGATTGATGATTAATGTTTAATGATCGATGATTGATGAGTGATGATTAATGATGGATGATTGAACGTTGATGATTGATGATTGAACGTTGATGATTGATGATTGATAATTGATGATTGATGATTGATGATCGATGATTGATGATTGATGGTTGATGATTGATGATTGATGATTGATGATTGATGATTGATGATTGATGATTGATGATTGATGATTGATGATTGATGATTGATGATTGATGATTGATGATTGATGATTGATGATTGATGATTGATGATTGATGATTGATGATTGATGATTGATGATTGATGATTGATGATTGATGATTGATGATTGATGCTTGATGATTACTCATTGATGATTGATGATTGATGATTGATGATTGATGATTGATGATTGATGATTAATGATTAATGATTGATGATTGATGATTGATGATTGATGAGTGATGATTGATGATTGATGATTGATAATTGATGATTGATGATTGATGATTGATGATTGATGATTGATGATTGATGATTGGTAATTGGTGATTGTTGATTGGTGATTGATGTTTGATAATTGATGATAGATGATTGATGATTGATGATTGATGATTGATGATCGATGATCGATGATTGATGATTGATGATTGATGATTGATGAGTGATGATTGATGATTGATGATTGATGATTGATGATTGATGATTGATGATTTATGATTGATGATTGATGATTGATGATTGAGGATTGATGATTGAAGATTAATGATTGATGATTGATGATTGATGATTGATGATTGATGATTGATGATTGATGATTGATGATTGATGATTGATGAATGAAGATTGTTTATTGATGATTTATGACTGATGATTGAATATTGATGATTGATGATTGATGATTGATGATTGATGATTGATGATCGATGATTGATGATTGATGATAGATGATTGATGATTAATGATTGATGATTGATGATTGATGATTGATGATTGATGAGTGGTGAGTGATGATTAATGATTTATGATTGATGATTGATAATTGATGATTGATGAATGATGATTGATGATTGATGGTTGATGATTGGTGATTGATGATTGATGATTGATGATTGATGATTGATGAATGATGACTGATGATTGATGATTGATGATTTATGGTTGAACGTTGATGATTGACGATTGATGATTGATGATGGATGATTGGTAATACATGATTGATGATTGATGATTGATGATTGATGATTGATGACTGATGATTTATGATTTATGATTGATGATTGATGATTGATGATTGATGATTGATTATTGATGATTGATGATTTATGATCGATTATTGATGATTGATGATTGATTATTGATGATTGATGATTGATGATTAATGTTTAATGATCGATAATTGATGAGTGATGATTAATGATGGATGATTGAACGTTGATGATTGATGATTGAACGTTGATGATTGATGATTGATGGTTGATGATTGATGATCGATGATTGATGATTGATGATTGATGATTGATGATTGATGATTGATGATTGATGATTGATGATTGATGATTGATGATTGATGATTTATTGTTGAACGTTGATGATTGACGATTGATGATTGATGATGGATGATTGGTAATACATGATTGATGATTGATGATTGATGATTGATGATTGATGATTTATGATTGATGATTGATGATTGATGATTGATGATTGATGATTGATGATTGATGATTGATGATTGATGATAGATGATTGATGATTGATGATTGATGATTGATGATTGATGATTGATGATTGATGATTGATGATTGATGATTGAAGATTGGTGATTGATGATTGATGATTGATGATTGATGATTGATGATTGATGATTGATGATTGATGATTGATGATTGATGATTGATGATAGATGATTGATGATTGATGATTGATGATTGATAATTGATGATTGATGATTGATGATAGATGATTGATGATTGATGATTGATGATTGATGATTGATGATTGATGATTGATGATTGAAGATTGGTGATTGATGATTGATGATTGATGATTGATGATTGATGATTGATGATTGATGATTGATGATAGATGATTGATGATTGATGATTGATGATTGATAATTGATGATTGATGATTGATGATTGATGATTGATGATTGATGATTGATGATTGATGATTGATGATTGATGATTGATGATTTATTGTTGAACGTTGATGATTGACGATTGATGATTGATGATGGATGATTGGTAATACATGATTGATGATTGATGATTGATGATTGATGATGTATGATTTATGATTGATGATTGATGATTGATGATTGATGATTGATGATTGATGATAGATGATTGATGATTGATGATTGATGATTGATGATTGATGATTGATGATTGATGATTGATGATTGATGATTGATGATTGATGATTGATGATTGATGATTGATGATTGATGATTGATGATTGATGATTGATGATTGATGATTGATGATAGATGATTGATGATTGATGATTGATGATTGATAATTGATGATTGATGATTGATGATTGATGATTGATGATTGATGATTGATAATTGATGATTGATGATTGATGATTGATGATTGATGATTGATGATTGATGATTGATGATTGATGATTGATGATTGATGATTGATGATTGATGATTGATGATTGATGATTGATGATTGATGATTGATTATTGATGATTGATGATTGAGGATTAATGTTTAATGATCGATGATTGATGAGTGATGATTAATGATGGATGATTGAACGTTGATGATTGATGATTGAACGTTGATGATTGATGATTGATAATTGATGATTGATGATTGATGATCGATGATTGATGATTGATGGTTGATGATTGATGATTGATGATTGATGATTGATGATTGATGATTGATGATTGATGATTGATGATTGATGATTGATGATTGATGATTGATGATTGATGATTGATGATTGATGATTGATGATTGATGATTGATGATTGATGATTGATGATTGATGATTACTCATTGATGATTGATGATTGATGATTGATGATTGATGATTGATGATTGATGATTGATGATTGATGATTGATGATTAATGATTAAAGATTGATGATTGATGATTGATGATTGATGAGTGATGATTGATGATTGATGATTGATAATTGATGATTGATGATTGATGATTGATGATTGATGATTGATGATTGATGATTGATGATTGGTAATTGGTGATTGTTGATTGGTGATTGATGTTTGATGATTGATGATAGATGATTGA
>CATOZT010000352.1:0-116927 GCA_954870665.1 Stratiomys singularior
GATTGATATTATTTGATTGATGAGTGATGATTGACGATTGATGATTGATAATATATGATTGATTATTGATGGTTGATGGTTGATGATTGATGATTGACTGTTGATGATTGATGATTAATTATTGATGATTGATGATTGATTATTGAGGATTGATGAACGATGATTGATGATTGATAATTGATGATTGATGAGTGATGATTGATGATTGATGTTTGATGATTAATGATTGATGATTGATGATTGATGATAGATGATTGATGATTGATGATTGATGATTGATGGTTGATGAACGATGATTGATGATTAACGATTGACGATTGATGAGTGATGATTGAGGATTGATGATTGATGTTTGATGATTAATGATTGATGATTGATGACTGATGATTGATGATTGATAATTGTTGATTGAAGATTGATGATTGATGATTGATGATTGATGATGGATGATCGATGACGAATGACTGATGATTGATGATTGATGATAGATGGTGTATGATTGATGATTGATGATTGATGATTGATGATTGATGATTGATGATTGATGATTGATGATTGATGAGTGATGATTGATGATTGCTGATTGACGATTGATGATTGATGATTGATGAATGATGACTGATGATTGATGATTGATGATTGATGATTGAAGATTGCAAATTGATGACTGACGTTTGATGTTTGATGGTTGATGATTGATGAGTGATGATTGACTATTGATGATTTATGATTGATAATATATGATTGATGATTGATGATTGATGATACATGTTTGATGATTGATGATTGATGATTGATGACTGACGATTGATGATTGATGATTGATAATTGATGATTGATGATTGATGATTGATGATTGATGATTGATGATTGATGAACGATGATTGATGATTGACGATTGATGAGTGATGATTGATGATTGATGATTGATAATTGTTGATTGATGATTGATGATTGATGATTGATGATTGATGATTGATGATTGATGATGGATGATTGATGATTGATGATTGATGAATGATAATATATGATTGATGATTGATGACTGATGATTGACGATTGATGATTGATAATATATGATTGATGATTGATGATTGATGATTGATGGTTGATGATTGATGATTGATTATTGATGATTGATGATTGATGATTGATGATTGATGATTGATGATTGATGATTGATGATTGATGATTTATGATTGATGATTGATGATTGATGATTGATGATTGATGATTGATGATTGATGATTGATGATTGATGATTGATGATTGATGATTGATGATTGATGATTGATGATTGATGATTGATGATTGATGATTGATGATTGATGATTGATGATTGATGATTGATGATTGATGATTGATGATTGATGATTGATGATTGATGATTGATGATTGATGATTGGTGATGGAAGATTGATGATCGATCACTGATCATTGATAATTGTTGATTGACGATTGATGATTGATGATTGATGATGGATGATTGATGATTGATGATTGATGATTGATGATTGATGATTGATGATTGATGGTTGATGATTGATAATATATGATTGATGATTGAGGATTGATGATTGATGATTGATGATTGATGATTGATGATTGATGATTGATGATTGATGATTAATGATTGATGATTGATGATTGATGATTGATGATTGATGATTGGTGATTGATGATTGATGATTGATGATTGATGATTGATGATTGATGATTGATGATTGATGATTGATGATTGATGATTGATGATTGATGATTGATGATTGATGATTGATGATTGATGATTGATGATTGATGATTGATGATTGATGATTGATGATCGATCATTTATCATTGATGATTGATGATTGATGACTGATGATTGATGATTGATGATTGATGATTGATGACTGATGATTACTGATTGATGATTGATGATTGATGATTGAAGATTGATGATTAATGATTGATGATTGATGCTTGATGATTGATGATTGATGATTGATGATTGATGATTGATGATTGATGATTGATAATTGATAATTGATGATTGATGATTGATGATTGATGATTGATTATTGATGATTGATGATTGATGATTGATGATTGATGATTGATGATTGATGATTGATGATTGATGATTAATGATTGATGATTGATGATTGATGATTGATGATTGATGATTGATGATTGATGATTGATGATTGCTGATTGATGATTGATGATTGATGATTGATGATTGATGAGTGACGATTGATGATTGATGATTGATAATTAATGATTGATGATTGATGATTGATGATTGATGATTGATGAGTGATGATTGATGGTTACTGACTGATGATTGATGATTGATGATTGATGATTGATGATTGACGATTGATGAGTGATGATTGATGATTGATGATTGATGATTGATGATTGATGAATGATAATATATGATTCATGATTAATGACTCATGATTTACGATTGATGATTGATAATATATGATTGATGATTGATGATTGATAATTGTTGATTGATAATTGATGATTGATGATTGATGATTGATGATGGATGATTGATGATTGATGATTGATGATTGATGATTGATGATTGATGATTGATGATTGATGATTGATGATTGATGATTGATGATTGATGATGGATGATTAATGATTGATGATTGATGATTGATGATTGATGATTGATGATAGATGATAGATGATTGATGATTGATGATTGATGATTGATGGTTGATGAACGATGATTGATGATTGACGATTGACGATTGATGAGTGATGATTGATTATTGATGATTGATGATTGATGATTAACGATTGACGATTGATGATTGATGATTGATGATTGATGATTGATGATTGAAGATCGATGATTGATGATTGATGATGGATGATTGATGATTGATGATTGATGATTGATGATTGATGATTGATGATTGATGATCGATCATTTATCATTGATGATTGATGATTAATGACTGATGATTGATGATTGATGATTGATGACTGATGATTATTGATTGATGATTGATGATTGATGATTGAAGATTGATGATTAATGATTGATGATTGATGCTTGATGATTGATGATTGATGATTGATGATGGATGATTGATGATTGATGATTGATGATTGATGATTGATGATTGATGATTGATGATTGATGATTGATGATTGATGATTGATGATTGATGATTGGTGATTGATGATTGATGATTGATGATTGATGATTGATGATTAATGATTGATGATTGATGATTGATGATTGATGATTGATGATTGATGATTGATGATTGATGATTGATGATTGATGATTGATGATTGATGATTGATGATTGATGATTGATGATTGATGATTGATGATTGATGATTGATGATTGATGATTGATGATTGATGATTTATGATTGATGATTGATGATCGATCATTTATCATTGATGATTGATGATTGATGATTAATGATTGATGATTGGTGATTGATGATTGATGATTGATGATTGATGATTGATGATTGATGATTGATGATTGATGATTGATGATTGATGATTGATGATTGATGATTGATGGTTACTGACTGATGATTGATAATTGGTGATTGATGATTGAAGATTGATGATTTATGATTGATGATTGATGATTGATGATTGATGATTGATGATTGATGATTGATGATTGATGATTGATGAGTGATGATTGATTATTGATGATTGATAATTAATGATTGATGATTGATGATTAATGATTGATGATTGATGATTGATGATTGATGATTGATGAGTGATGATTGATGGTTACTGACTGATGATTGATGATTGATGATGGACGATTGATGAGTGATGATTGATGATTGATGATTGATGATTGATGATTGATGATTGATGATTGATGAATGATGATTGATGATTGATGATTGATGATTGGTGATTGATGATTGATGATTGATGATTGATGATTGATGATTGATGATTGATGATTGATGATTGATGATTGATGATTGATGATTGGTGATTGATGATTGATGATTGATGATTGATTATTGATAATATATGATTGATGATTGATGATGGATGATTGATGATTGATGATTGATGAGTGATGATTGATGATTGATGATTGATGATTGGTGATTGATGATTGATGATTGATGATTGATGATTGATTATTGATGATTGATGATTGATGATTGATGATTGATGATTGATGATTGATGATTGATGATTGATGATTGATGATTGATGATTGATGATTGATGAGTGATGATTGATGTTGATGATTGATAATTAATGATTGATGATTGATAATTGATGATTGATGATTGATGGGTGATTATTGATGGTTACTGGCTGATGATTGATGATTGATGATTGACGATTGATGATTGGTGATTAATGATTGATGATTGATGATTGATGAGGGATGATTGATGACTGATGTTTGATGATTAACTATTGATGATTGATGATAGATGATTGATGATTGATGATTGATGATTGATGATTGACGATTGACGATTGACGATTGATGAGTGATGATTGATGATTGATGATTGATGATTGATGTTTGATGATTAATGATTGATGATTGATGATTGATGATTGATGATTGATAATTGTTGATTGATGATTGATGATTGATGATTGATGATGGATGATTGATGATTGATGATTGATGGTTGATGATTGATGATTGATGATTGATGATTGATGATTGATGATTGATGATTGATGAATGATAATAAATGATTGATGATTGATGACTCATGATTTACGATTGATGATTGATAATATATGATTGATGATTGATGATTGATAATTGTTGATTGATGATTGATGATTGATGATTGATGATTGATGATTGATGATTGATGATTGATGATGGATGATTGATGATTGATGATTGATGATTGATCATTGATGATTGATGATTGACCATTGATGATTGATGAATGATGACTGATGATTGATGATTGATAATTAATGATTGATGATTGATGATTGATGATTGATGAGTGATGATTGATGATTACTGACTGATGATTGATGATTGATGATTGACGATTGATGTGTGATGATTGATGATTGATGATTGATGATTGATGATTGATGATTGATGATTGATGATTGATGATTGATGATTGATGATTGATGATTGATGAATGATAATAAATGATTGATGATTGATGACTCATGATTTACGATTGATGATTGATAATATATGATTGATGATTGATGATTGATAATTGTTGATTGATGATTGATGATTGATGATTGATGATTGATGATGGATGATTGATGATTGATGATTGATGATTGATGATTGACCATTGATGATTGATGAATGATGACTGATGATTGATGATTGATGATTGATGATTGAAGATTGCAAATTGATGACTGACGTACGATGTTTGATGGTTGATGATTGATGAGTGATGATTGATGATTGATGATTTATGATTGATAGTATATGATTGATGATTGAGGATTGATGATACATGATTGATGATTGATGATTGATGATTGATGACTGATGATTGATGATTGATGATTGATGATTGATGATTGATGATTGATGATTGATGATTGATGATTGATGATTGATGATTGATGATTGATGATTGATGATTGATGATTGATGATTGATGATTGATGATTGATGATTTATGATTGATGATTGATGATCGATCATTTATCATTGATGATTGATGATTGATGATTAATGATTGATGATTGGTGATTGATGATTGATGATTGATGATTGATGATTGATGATTGATGATTGATGATTGATGATTGATGATTGATAATTGATGATTGATGATTGATGATTGATGATTGATGGTTACTGACTGATGATTGATGATTGGTGATTGATGATTGAAGATTGATGATTTATGATTGATGTTTGATGATTGATGATTGATGATTGATGATTGATGATTGATGATTGATGATTGATGAGTGATGATTGATGATTGATGATTGATAATTAATGATTGATGATTGATGATTAATGATTGATGATTGATGATTGATGATTGATGATTGATGAGTGATGATTGATGGTTACTGACTGATGATTGATGATTGATGATTGATGATGGACGATTGATGAGTGATGATTGATGATTGATGATTGATGATTGATGATTGATGATTGATGAATGATGATTGATGATTGATGATTGATGATTGATGATTGATGATTGATGATTGATGATTGATGATTGATGATTGATGATTGATGATTGATGATTGATGATTGATGATTGATGATTGATGATTGATGATTGATGATTGGTGATTGATGATTGATGATTGATGATTGATTATTGATAATATATGATTGATGATTGATGATGGATGATTGATGATTGATGATTGATGAGTGATGATTGATGATTGATGATTGATGATTGGTGATTGATGATTGATGATTGATGATTGATGATTGATTATTGATGATTGATGATTGATGATTGATGATTGATGATTGATGATTGATGATTGATGATTGATGATTGATGATTGATGATTGATGATTGATGAGTGATGATTGATGATTGATGATTGATAATTAATGATTGATGATTGATGATTGATGATTGATGAGTGATTATTGATGGTTACTGGCTGATGATTGATGATTGACGATTGATGATTGGTGATTAATGATTGATGATTGATGATTGATGATTGATGAGGGATGATTGATGACTGATGTTTGATGATTAAATATTGATGATTGATGATAGATGATTGATGATTGATGATTGATGATTGACGATTGACGATTGACGATTGATGAGTGATGATTGATGATTGATGATTGATGATTGATGTTTGATGATTAATGATTGATGATTGATGATTGATGATTGATGATTGATAATTGTTGATTGATGATTGATGATTGATGATTGATGATTGATGATGGATGATTGATGATTGATGATTGATGGTTGATGATTGATGATTGCTGATTGATGATTGATGATTGATGATTGATGATTGATGATTGATGATTGATGAATGATAATAAATGATTGATGATTGATGACTCATGATTTACGATTGATGATTGATAATATATGATTGATGATTGATGATTGATAATTGTTGATTGATGATTGATGATTGATGATTGATGATTGATGATTGATGATTGATGATTGATGATGGATGATTGATGATTGATGATTGATGATTGATGATTGATCATTGATGATTGATGATTGACCATTGATGATTGATGAATGATGACTGATGATTGATGATTGATAATTAATGATTGATGATTGATGATTGATGATTGATGATTGATGAGTGATGATTGATGATTACTGACTGATGATTGATGATTGATGATTGATGATTGACGATTGATGTGTGATGATTGATGATTGATGATTGATGATTGATGATTGATGATTGATGATTGATGAATGATAATAAATGATTGATGATTGATGACTCATGATTTACGATTGATGATTGATAATATATGATTGATGATTGATGATTGATAATTGTTGATTGATGATTGATGATTGATGATTGATGATTGATGATGGATGATTGATGATTGATGATTGATGATTGATGATTGACCATTGATGATTGATGAATGATGACTGATGATTGATGATTGATGATTGATGATTGAAGATTGCAAATTGATGACTGACGTACGATGTTTGATGGTTGATGATTGATGAGTGATGATTGATGATTGATGATTTATGATTGATAGTATATGATTGATGATTGAGGATTGATGATACATGATTGATGATTGATGATTGATGATTGATGACTGATGATTGATGATTGATGATTGATGATTGATGATTGATGATTGATGATTGATGATTGATGATTGATGATTGATGATTGATGATTGATGATTGATGATTGATGATTGATGCTTGATGTTTGATGATTAATGACTGATGATTGATGATTGATGATTGATAATTGTTGATAGATTATTGATGATTGATGATTGATGATTGATGATTGATGATTGATGATGGATGATTGATGATTGATGATTGATGATTGATGATTGATGATTGATGAATGATAATATATGATTGATGATTGATGACTGATGATTGACGATTGATGATTGATAAGATATGATTGATGATTGATGATTGATGATAGATGATTGAAAATTGATGATTAATGATTGAAGATTGATGATTAATGATTGATGATTGATGATTGATGATTGATGATTGATGATTGATGATTGATGATTAATGATTGATAATTGATGATTGATGATTGATGTTTGATGATTGATGATTGATGATTGATGATTGATGATTGATGATTGATGATTGATGATTGATGATTGATGATTAATGATTGATGATTGATGATTGATGATTGATGATTGATGATTGATGATTGATGATCGATCATTTATCATTGATGGTTGATGATTGATGATTGGTGATTGATGATTGATGATTGATGATTGATGATTGATGATTGATGATTGATGATTGATGGTTACTGACTGATGATTGATGATTGATGATTGGTGATTGATAATTGAAGATTGATGATTAATGATTGATGATTGATGATTGATGATTGATGATCCATGATAGATGATTGATGATTGATGATTGATTATTGATGATTGATGATTGAACATTGATGCTTGATGATTGATGATAGATGATTAATGATTGATGATTGATGATTGATGATTGATGATTGCTGATTGATAATTGATGATTGATGATTGATGATTGATTATTGATGATTGATGATTGATGATTGATGATTGATGATTGATGATTGATGATTGATGATTGATGATTGATGATTGATGATTGATGATTGATGATTGATAATTGATGATTGATAATTGATAATTGATAATTGATAATTGATGATTGATGATTGATGATCGATCATTTATCATTGACGATTGATGATTGATGATTGATGATTGATGATTGATGATTGATGATTGATGATTGATGATTGATGATTTATGATTGATGCTTGATGATTGATGATTGATGATTAATGATTGATGATTGATCATTTATCATTGATGATTGATGATTGATGATTGATGATTGATGATTGATGATTGATGATTGATGATTGATGATTGATGACTGATGATTACTGATTGATGATTGATGATTCATGATTGAAGATTGATGATTAATGATTGATGATTGATGCTTGATGATTGATGATTGATGATTGATGATTGATGATTGATGATTGATAATTGATGATTGATGATTGATGATTGATGATTGATGATTGATGATTGATGATTGATGATTGATGATTGATGATTGATGATTGATGATTGATGATTGATGATTGATGATTGATGATTAATGATTGATGATTGATGATTGATGATTGATGATTGATGATTAATGATTGATGATTGATGATTGATGATTGATGATTGATGATTGATGATTGATGATTGATGATCGATCATTTATCATTGATGATTGATGATTGATGATTGATGATTGGTGATTGATGATTGATGATTGATGATTGATGATTGATGATTGATGATTGATGATTAATGATTGATGATTGATGATTGATGATTGATGATTGATGATTGATGATTGATGATTGATGATTGATGATTGATGCTTGATGTTTGATGATTCATGATTGATGATTGATGATTGATAATTGTTGATTGATGATTGATGATTGATGATTGATGATTGATGATGGATGATTGATGATTGATGATTGATGAATGATAATATATGATTGATGATTGATGACTCATGATTTACGATTGATGATTGAAAATATATGATTGATGATTGATGATTGATGAACGATAATATATGATTGATGATTGATGACTCATGATTTACGATTGATGATTGATAATATATGATTGATGATTGATGATTGATAATTGATGATTGATGATTGATGATTGATGATTGATAATTGTTGATTGATTATTGATGATTGATGATTGATGATTGATGATGGATGATTGATGATTGATGATTGATGAATGATAATATATGATTGGTGATTGATGACTGATGATTGACGATTGATGATTGATAAGATATGATTGATGATTGATGATTGATGATAGATGATAGATGATTGATGATTGATGATTGATGATTGATGATTGATGATTGATGATTGATCATTGATGATTGATGATTGATGATTGATGATTAGTAATTGGTGATAGATGATCGATCATTGATCACTGATGATTGATGATTGATGATTGATTATTGATGATTGATGATTGATGATTGATTATTGATGATTGATGATTGATGATTGATGATTGATGATTGATGATTGATAATTGATGATTGATAATTGATAATTGATAATTGATGATTGATGATTGATGATCGATCATTTATCATTGATGATTGATGATTGATGATTGATGATTGATGATTGATGATTGATGATTGATGATTGATGATTGATGATTGATGATTGATGATTTATGATTGATGCTTGATGATTGATGATTGATGATTAATGATTGATGATTGATCATTTATCATTGATGATTGATGATTGATGATTGATGATTGATGATTGATGATTGATGATTGATGATTGATGATTGATGATTGATGATTGATGATTGATGATTGATGATTGATGGTTACTGACTGATGATTGATGATTGATGATTGATGATTGGTGATTGATGATTGAAGATTGATGATTAATGATTGATGATTGATGATTGATGATTGATGATTGATGATTGATGATTGATGATTGATGATTGATGATTGATGATTGATGATTGATGATTGATGATTGATGATTGATGATTGATGATTTATGATTGATGATTGATGATTGATGATTGATGAGTGATGATTGATGATTGATGATTGATAAATAATGATTGATGTTTATTGATTGATGATTGATGATTGATGATTGATGATTGATGATTCATGAGTGATGATTGATGGTTACTGACTGATGATTGATGATTGATGATTGATGATTGATGATTGACGATTGATGAGTGATGATTGATGATTAATGATTGATGATTGATGATTGATGATTGATGATTGATGATTGATGATTGATGCTTGATGTTTGATGATTCATGATTGATGATTGATGATTGATAATTGTTGATTGATGATTGATGATTGATGATGGATGATTGATGATTGATGATTGATGAATGATAATATATGATTGATGATTGATGACTCATGATTTACGATTGATGATTGAAAATATATGATTGATGATTGATGATTGATGAACGATAATATATGATTGATGATTGATGACTCATGATTTACGATTGATGATTGATAATATATGATTGATGATTGATGATTGATAATTGATGATTGATGATTGATGATTGATGATTGATAATTGTTGATTGATTATTGATGATTGATGATTGATGATTGATGATTGATGATGGATGATTGATGATTGATGATTGATGAATGATAATATATGATTGGTGATTGATGACTGATGATTGACGATTGATGATTGATAAGATATGATTGATGATTGATGATTGATGATAGATGAAAATGATTGATGATTGATGATTGATGATTGATGATTGATGATTGATCATTGATCATTGATGATTGATGATTGATGATTGATGATTGGTAATTGATGATAGATGATCGATCATTGATCACTGATGATTGATGATTGATGATTGATTATTGATGATTGATGATTGATGATTGATTATTGATTATTGATGATTGATGATTGACGATTGATGAGTGATGATTGATGATTGATGATTGATGATTGATGATTGATGATTGATGATTGATGATTGATGATTGATGATTGATGATTGATGATTGATGATTGGTGATTGATGATTGATGATCGATCATTGATCATTGATAATTGTTGATTGATGATGGATGATTGATGATTGATGATGGATGATTGATGATTGATGATTGATGATTGATGGTTGAAAATTGATGATTGATGATTGATGATTGATGAATGATGACTGATGATTGATGATTGATGATTGAAGATTGGAAATTGATGACTGACGTTTGATGTTTGATGGTTGATGATTGATGAGTGATGATTGATGATTGATGATTTATGATTGATAATTGTTGATTGATTATTGAAGATTGATGATTGATGATTGATGATGGATGATTGATGATTGATGATTGATGATTGATGATTGATGAGTGATGATTGATGACTGATGATTGACGATCGATGATTGATAAGATATGATTGATGATTGATGATTGATGATAGATGATAGATGATTGATGATTGATGATTGATGATTGATGATTGATGATTGATGACTGATGATTGATGATTGATGATTGATCATTGATCATTGATCATTGATGATTGATGATTGATGATTGATGATTGATGATTGATGATTGATGATTGGTGATTGATGATAGATGATCGATCATTGATCACTGATGATTGATGACTGATGATTGATGATTGATTACATGATGATTGATGATTGATGATTGATGATACATGATTGATGATTGATGATTGATGACTGACGATTGATGATTGATGATTGATGATTGATGATTGATGATACATGATTGATGATTGATGATTGATGATTGATGACTGACGATTGATGATTGATGATTGATGATTGATGATTGATGATTGCTGATTGATGATTGATGATTGATGATTGATGATTGATGAATGATGACTGATGATTGATGATTGATGATTGATGATTGAAGATTGCAAATTGATGACTGACGTACGATGTTTGATGGTTGATGATTGATGAGTGATGATTGATGATTGATGATTTATGATTGATAATATATGATTGATGATTGATGATTGATGATACATGATTGATGAAGGATGATTGATGACTGATGACTGATGATTGATGATTGATGATTGATGATTGATGATTGATGATTGATGATTGATGATTGATGATTGATGATTGATGCTTGATGTTTGATGATTAATGACTGATGATTGATGATTGATGATTGATAATTGTTGATTGATTATTGATGATTGATGACTGATGATTGATGATTGATGATGGATGATTGATGATTGATGATTGATGATTGATGATTGATGAATGATAATATATGATTGATGATTGATGACTGATGATTGACGATTGATGATTGATAAGATATGATTGATGATTGATGATTGACGATAGATGATAGATGATTGATGATTGATGATTGATGATTGATGATTGATGATTGATGATTGATGATTGATGATTGATGATTGATGATTGATGATTGATGATTGATCATTGATCATTGATGATTGATGATTGATGATTGGTGATTGATGATAGATGATCGATCATTGATCACTGATGATTGATGATTGATGATTGATGATTGATGTTTGATGATTGATGATTGATGATTGATGATTGATGATTGATTATTGATGATTGATGATTGATGATTGATGATTGACGATTGATGAGTGATGATTGATGATTGATGATTGATGATTGATGATTGATGATTGGTGATTGATGATTGATGATCGATCATTGATCATTGATAATTGTTGATTGATGATGGATGATTGATGATTGATGATGGATGATTGATGATTGATGATTGATGATTGATGATTGATGATTGATGTTTGATGATTGATGATTGATGAATGATGACTGATGATTGATGATTGATGATTGATGATTGAAGATTGCAAATTGATGACTGACGTACGATGTTTGATGGTTGATGATTGATGAGTGATGATTGATGATTGATGATTTATGATTGATAATATATGATTGATGATTGATGATACATGATTGATGTTTGATGATTAATGACTGATGATTGATGATTGATGATTGATGATTGATGAGTGATGATTGATGATTGATGATTGATGATGGATGATTGATGATTGATGATTGATGATTGATGATTGATGAATGATAATATATGATTGGTGATTGATGACTGATGATTGACGATTGATGATTGATAAGATATGATTGATGATTGATGATTGATGATAGATGATAGATGATTGATGATTGATGATTGATGATTGATGATTGATGATTGATGATTGATGATTGATGATTGATCATTGATGATTGATGATTGATAATTGATGATTGGTGATTGATGATAGATGATCGATCATTGATCACTGATGATTGATGATTGATGATTGATTATTGATGATTGATGATTGATGATTGATTATTGATTATTGATGATTGATGATTGACGATTGATGAGTGATGATTGATGATTGATGATTGATGATTGATGATTGATGATTGATGATTGGTGATTGATGATTGATGATCGATCATTGATCATTGATAATTGTTGATTGATGATGGATGATTGATGATTGAAGATGGATGATTGATGATTGATGATTGATGATTGATGATTGATGGTTGAAAATAGATGATTGATGATTGATGATTGATGAATGATGACTGATGATTGATGATTGATGATTGAAGATTGGAAATTGATGACTGACGTTTGATGTTTGATGGTTGATGATTGATGTGTGATGATTGATGATTGATGATTTATGATTGATAATTGTTGATTGATTATTGAAGATTGATGATTGATGATTGATGATTGATGATGGATGATTGATGATTGAAAATAGATGATTGATGATTGATGATTGATGAATGATGACTGATGATTGATGATTGATGATTGAAGATTGGAAATTGATGACTGACGTTTGATGTTTGATGGTTGATGATTGATGAGTGATGATTGATGATTGATGATTGATGATTGATGATTTATGATTGATAATTGTTGATTGATTATTGAAGATTGATGATTGATGATTGATGATGGATGATTGATGATTGATGATTGATGATTGATGATTGATGATTGATGATTGATGAGTGATGATTGATGACTGATGATTGACGATTGATGATTGATAAGATATGATTGATGATTGATGATTGATGATAGATGATAGATGATTGATGATTGATGATTGATGATTGATGATTGATGATTGATGATTGATGATTGATGATTGATGATTGATGATTGATGATTGATGATTGATGATTGATGATTGATGATTGATGATTGATCATTGATGATTAATGATTGATGATTGATGATTGATGATTGGTGATTGATGATAGATGATCGATCATTGATCACTGATGATTGATGATTGATGATTGATGATTGATTATTGATGATTGATGATTGATGATTGATGATACATGATTGATGATTGATGATTGATGATTGATGATTGATGACTGACGATTGATGATTGATGATTGATGATTGATGATTGATGATACATGATTGATGATTGATGATTGATGATTGATGACTGACGATTGATGATTGATGATTGATGATTGATGATTGATGATTGATGATTGCTGATTGATGATTGATTATTGATGATTGATGATTGATGATTGATGATTGATGAATGATGACTGATGATTGATGATTGATGATTGAAGATTGCAAATTGATGACTGACGTACGATGTTTGATGGTTGATGATTGATGAGTGATGATTGATGATTGATGATTTATGATTGATAATATATGATTGATGATTGATGATTGATGATACATGATTGATGATTGATGATTGATGACTGATGACTGATGATTGATGATTGATGATTGATGATTGATGACTGATGATTGATGCTTGATGTTTGATGATTAATGACTGATGATTGATGATTGATGATTGATGATTGATAATTGTTGATTGATTATTGATGATTGATGATTGATGATTGATGATTGATGATGGATGATTGATGATTGATGAATGATAATATATGATTGATGATTGATGACTGATGATTGACGATTGATGATTGATAAGATATGATTGATGATTGACGATAGATGATAGATGATTGATGATTGATGATTGATGATTGATGATTGATGATTGATGATTGATGATTCATCATTGATCATTGATGATTGATGATTGATGATTGATGATTGGTGATTGATGATAGATGATCGATCATTGATCACTGATGATTGATGATTGAAGATTGATGATTGATGATTGATGATTGATGATTGATTATTGATGATTGATGATTGACGATTGATGAGTGATGATTGATGATTGATGATTGATGATTGATGATTGGTGATTGATGATTGATGATCGATCATTGATCATTGATAATTGTTGATTGATGATGGATGATTGATGATTGATGATGGATGATTGATGATTGATGATTGATGGTTGATGATTGATGATTGATGATTGATGATTGATGATTGATGATTGATGATTGATGATTGATGATTGATGATTGATGATTGATGAACGATGACTGATGATTGATGATTGATGATTGAAGATTGGAAATTGATGACTGACGTTTGATGTTTGATGGTTGATGATTGATGAGTGATGATTGATGATTGATGATTTATGATTGATAATTGTTGATTGATTATTGATGATTGATGATTGATGATGGATGATTGATGATTGATGATTGATGATTGATGAATGATAGTATATGATTGATGATTGATGACTGATGATTGACGATTGATGATTGATAAGATATGATTGATGATTGATGATTGATGATTGATGATAGATGATTGATGATTGATTATTGATGATTGATGATTGATGATTGATGATTGATGATTGATGATTGATAATTGATGATTGATGATTGATGATTGATCATTGATGATTGATGATTGATGATTGATGACTGGTGATTGATGATAGATGATCGATCATTGATCACTGATGATTGATGATTGATGATTGATGATTGATGATTGATGATTGATGATTGATGATTGATTATTGATGATTGATGATTGATGATTGATGATTGATGATTGATGATTGATGATACATGATTGATGATTGATGATTGATGATTGATGACTGACGATTGATGATTGATGATTGATGATTGGTGATTGATGATTGATGATTGATGATTGATGATTGATGATTGATGACTGACGATTGATGATTGATGATTGATGATTGATGATTGATGATTGATGATTGATGATTGATGATTGATGATTGATGATTGATGATTCATGATTGATGATTAATGATTGATGATTGATGATCGATCATTGATCATTGATGATTGATGACTGCTGATTCATAGTTATCGATTGATGTTTGAGAATTGATTATTGATGGTTGATGATTGATGATTCATCATTGGTGATTGCTGATAGATGATTGATGATTCATCATTGGTGATTGCTGATTGATGATTGATGACTGATGACTGATGATTGATGATTGATGATTGGTAAGTGATGATTGATGATTGATAATTGATGATTGATGATTGACGATTCATGATTGAAGATTGATGATTGGTGATTGATGATTGATGTTTGATGATTGTTGATTGATGATTGATGATTGATGATTGATGATTGATGATTGATGCTTGATGATTGATGATTGATGATTATTGATTGATGATTGATGATTGATGATTGATGATTGATGATTGATGATTGATGATTGATGATTGATGATTGATGAATGATGATTGATGCTTGATGATTGATGATTGATGATTAATGATTGATGATTGATGATTGATGATTGATGATTGATAATTGATGATTGATGATTGATGATTGATGATTGATGATTGATGACTGATGATTGATGATTGATGATTGATGATTGATGATTGATGATTGATGATTGATGATTGATGATTGATGATTGATGCTTGATGATTGATGATTGATGATTGATGATTGATGATCGATCATTGATTATTGATGATTGATGACTGCTGATTCATAGTTATCGATTGATGTTTGAGAATTGATTATTGATGGTTGATGATTGATGATTCATCATTGGTGATTGCTGATAGATGATTGATGATTCATCATTGGTGATTGCTGATTGATGATTGATCACTGATGACTGATGATTGATGATTGATGATTGGTAAGTGATGATTGATGATTGATAATTGATGATTGATGATTGACGATTCATGATTGAAGATTGATGATTGGTGATTGATGATTGATGTTTGATGATTGTTGATTGATGATTGATGATTGATGATTGATGATTGATGATTGATGATTGATGATTGATGATTGATGATTGATGATTGATGATTGATGATTGATGATTGATGATTGATGATTGATGATTGATAATTGGTAATTGATGATTGATGATTGATGATCGATAATTTATCATTGATGATTGATGATTGATGATTGATGATTGATGATTAATGATTGATGATTGATGATTGATGATTGATGATTGATGATTGATGATTGATGATTGATGATTGATGCTTGATGATTGATGATTAATGATTGATGATTGATGATTGATGATTGATGATTGATGATTACTGATTGATAATTGATGATTGATGATTGATGATTGATGATTGATGATTGATGACTGATGATTGATGATTGATGATTGATGATTGATGATTGATGATTGATGATTGATGATTGATGATTAATGACTGATGATTGATGATTGATGATTGATGATTGATGATTGATGATTGATGATTGATGATTGATGATTGATGATTGATGATAGATGATTGATGATTGATGATTGATGATTGAGGATTGATGATTGATGATTGATGATTGATGATTGATGATTGATGATTGATGATTGATGATTGATGATTGATGATTGATGATTGATGATTGATGATTGATGATTGATGATTGATGATTGATGATTGATGATTGATGATTGATGATTGATGATTGATGATTGATAATTGGTAATTGATGATTGATGATTGATGATCGATAATTTATCATTGATGATTGATGATTGATGATTGATGATTGATGATTGATGATTTATGATTGATGGTTGATGATTGATGAGTGATGATTTATGATTGATGATTTATGATTGATAATATATGATTGATGATTGATGATTGATGATACATGATTGATGATTGATGATTGATGATTGATGACTGACGATTGTTGAATGATGATTGATGATTGATGATTGATGATTGATGATTGATGATTGATGACTGACGATTGATGATTGATGATTGATGACTGATGATTGATTATTGATGATTGATGATTGATGATTGATGATTGATGATTGATGATTGATGATCGATCATTGATCATTGATGCTTGATGACTGCTGATTCATATTTATCGATTGATGATTGAGAATTGATTATTGATGGTTGATGATTGATGATCCATCATTGGTGATTGCTGATAGATGGTTGATGATTCATCATTGGTGATTGCTGATTGATGATTGATGACTGATGACTGATGATAGATGATTGATAATTGGTAAGTGATGATTGATGATTGATAATTGATGATTGATGATTGACGATTCATGATTGATGATTGGTGATTGATGATTGATGTTTGATGATTGTTGATTGGTGATTGATGATTGATGATTGATGATTGATGAGTGATGCTTGATGATTGATGATTGATGATTATTGATTGATGATTGATGATTGATGATTGATGATTGATGATTGATGATTGATGATTGATGATTGATGCTTGATGATTGATGATTGATGATTAATGATTGATGATTGATGATTGATGATTGATGATCGATCATTGATCATTGATGATTGATGACTGCTGATTCATAGTTATCGATTGATGTTTGAGAATTGATTATTGATGGTTGATGATTGATGATTCATCATTGGTGATTGCTGATAGATGATTGATGATTCATCATTGGTGATTGCTGATTGATGATTGATGACTGATGACTGATGATTGATGATTGATGATTGGTAAGTGATGATTGATGATTGATAATTGATGATTGATGATTGACGATTCATGATTGAAGATTGATGATTGGTGATTGATGATTGATGTATGATGATTGTTGATTGATGATTGATGATTGATGATTGATGATTGATGCTTGATGATTGATGATTGATGATTATTGATTGATGATTGATGATTGATGATTGATGATTGATGATTGATGATTGATGACTGATGATTGATGATTGATGATTGATGATTGATGATTGATGATTGATGATTGATGATTGATGATTGATGATTGATGATTGATGATTGATGATTGATGATTGATGATTGATGATTGATGATTGATGATTGATGATTGATGATTGATGATTGATGATTGATGATTGATGATTGATGATTGATAATTGATAATTGGTAATTGATGATTGATGATTGATGATCGATAATTTATCATTGATGATTGATGATTGATGATTGATGATTGATGATTAATGATTGATGATTGATGATTGATGATTGATGATTGATGATTGATGATTGATGATTGATGCTTGATGATTGATGATTAATGATTGATGATTGATGATTGATGATTGATGATTGATGATTGATGATTGATGATTGATGATTACTGATTGATAATTGATGATTGATGATTGATGATTGATGATTGATGATTGATGATTGATGACAGATGATTGATGATTGATGATTGATGATTGATGATTGATGATTGATGATTGATGATTGATGACTGATGATTGATGATTGATGATTGATGATTGATGATTGATGATTGATGATTGATGATTGATGATTGATGATTGATGATTGATGATTGATGATTGATGATTGATGATTGATGATAGATGATTGATGATTGATGATTGATGATTGATGATTGATGATTGATGATTGATGATTGATGATTGATGATTGATGATTGATGATTGATGATTGATGATTGATGATTGATGATTGATGATTGATGATTGATGATTGATGATTGATGATTGATAATTGGTAATTGATGATTGATGATTGATGATCGATAATTTATCATTGATGATTGATGATTGATGATTGATGATTTATGATTGATGGTTGATGATTGATGAGTGATGATTTATGATTGATGATTTATGATTGATAATATATGATTGATGATTGATGATTGATGATACATGATTGATGATTGATGATTGATGATTGATGACTGACGATTGTTGAATGATGATTGATGATTGATGATTGATGATTGATGATTGATGACTGACGATTGATGATTGATGATTGATGACTGATGATTGATTATTGATGATTGATGATTGATGATTGATGATTGATGATTGATGATTGATGATCGATCATTGATCATTGATGATTGATGACTGCTGATTCATATTTATCGATTGATGATTGAGAATTGATTATTGATGGTTGATGATTGATGATCCATCATTGGTGATTGCTGATAGATGATTGATGATTCATCATTGGTGATTGCTGATTGATGATTGATGACTGATGACTGATGATAGATGATTGATAATTGGTAAGTGATGATTGATGATTGATAATTGATGATTGATGATTGACGATTCATGATTGATGATTGATGATTGGTGATTGATGATTGATGTTTGATGATTGTTGATTGATGATTGATGATTGATGATTGATGATTGATGAGTGATGCTTGATGATTGATGATTGATGATTATTGATTGATGATTGATGATTGATGATTGATGATTGATGATTGATGATTGATGATTGATGATTGATGCTTGATGATTGATGATTGATGATTAATGATTGATGATTGATGATTGATGATTGATGATTGATGATTGATGATTGATGATTGATGATTGATGATTGATGATTGATGATTGATGATTGATGATTGATGATTGATGATTGATGATTGATGATTGATGATTGATGATTGATGACTGATGATTGATGATTGATGATTGATGATTGATGATTGATGATTGATGATTGATGATTGATGATTGATGATTGATGATTGATGATTGATGATTGATGATTGATGATTGATGATTGATGATTGATGATTGATGATTGATGATTGCTGATTGATGATTGATGATTGATGATTTATGATTGATGATTGATGATTGATGATTGATGATTAATGATTGGTGATTGATGATTGATGATTGATGATTGATGATTGATGACTGACGATTGATGATTGATGATTGATGATTGATGATTGATGATTGATGATTGATGATTGATGATTGATGATCGATCATTGATCATTGATGATTGATGACTGCTGATTCATAGTTATCGATTGATGTTTGAGAATTGATTATTGATGGTTGATGATTGATGATTCATCATTGGTGATTGCTGATAGATGATTGATGATTCATCATTGGTGATTGCTGATTGATGATTGATGACTGATGACTGATGATTGATGATTGATGATTGGTAAGTGATGATTGATGATTGATAATTGATGATTGATGATTGACGATTCATGATTGAAGATTGATGATTGGTGATTGATGATTGATGTTTGATGATTGTTGATTGATGATTGATGATTGATGATTGATGCTTGATGATTGATGATTGATGATTATTGATTGATGATTGATGATTGATGATTGATGATTGATGATTGATGATTGATGATTGATGATTGATGATTGATGATTGATGATTGATGATTGATGAATGATGATTGATGCTTGATGATTGATGATTGATGATTAATGATTGATGATTGATGATTGATGATTGATAATTCATGATTGATTGATGATTGATGATTGATGATTGATGATTGATGATTGATGACTGATGATTGATGATTGATGATTGATGATTGATGATTGATGATTGATGATTGATGATTGATGATTGATGATTGATGATTGATTATTGATGATTGATGATTGATGATTGATGATTGATGATTGATGATTGATGATTGATGATTGATGATTGATGATTGATGATTGATGATTGATGATTGATGATTGATGATCGATAATTTATCATTGATGATTGATGATTGATGATTGATGATTAATGATTGATGATTGATGATTGATGATTGATGATTGATGATTGATGATTGATGCTTGATGATTGATGATTAATGATTGATGATTGATGATTGATGATTGATGATTGATGATTACTGATTGATAATTGATGATTGATGATTGATGATTGATGATTGATGATTGATGATTGATGACTGATGATTGATGATTGATGATTGATGATTGATGATTGATGATTGATGATTGATGATTGATGACTGATGATTGATGATTGATGATTGATGATTGATGATTGATGATTGATGATTGATGATTGATGATTGATGATTGATGATAGCTGATTGATGATTGATGATTGATGATTGATGATTGATGATTGATGATTGATGATTGATGATTGATGATTGATGATTGATGATTGATGATTGATGATTGATGATTGATGATTGATGATTGATGATTGATGATTGATGATTGATGATTGATGATTGATGATTGATGATTGATGATTGATGATTGATGATTGATGATTGATGATTGATGATTGATGATTGATGATTGATGATTGATGATTGATGATTGATGATTGATGATTGATGATCGATAATTTATCATTGATGATTGATGATTGATGATTGATGATTAATGATTGATGGTTGATGATTGATGAGTGATGATTTATGATTGATGATTTATGATTGATAATATATGATTGATGATTGATGATTGATGATACATGATTGATGATTGATGATTGATGATTGATGACTGACGATTGTTGAATGATGATTGATGATTGATGATTGATGATTGATGACTGACGATTGATGATTGATGATTGATGACTGATGATTGATTATTGATGATTGATGATTGATGATTGATGATTGATGATTGATGATTGATGATTGATGATTGATGATTGATGATTGATGATTGATGATTGATGATTGATGATTGATGATTGATGATTGATGATTGATGATTGATGATTGATGATTGATGATTGATAATTGGTAATTGATGATTGATGATTGATGATCGATAATTTATCATTGATGATTGATGATTGATGATTGATGATTAATGATTGATGGTTGATGATTGATGAGTGATGATTTATGATTGATGATTTATGATTGATAATATATGATTGATGATTGATGATTGATGATACATGATTGATGATTGATGATTGATGATTGATGACTGACGATTGTTGAATGATGATTGATGATTGATGATTGATGATTGATGATTGATGATTGATGACTGACGATTGATGATTGATGATTGATGACTGATGATTGATTATTGATTATTGATTATTAATGATTGATGATTGATGATTGATGATTGATGATTGATGATTGATGATTGATGATCGATCATTGATCATTGATGATTGATGACTGCTGATTCATATTTATCGATTGATGATTGAGAATTGATTATTGATGGTTGATGATTGATGATCCATCATTGGTGATTGCTGATAGATGATTGATGATTCATCATTGGTGATTGCTGATTGATGATTGATGACTGATGACTGATGATAGATGATTGATAATTGGTAAGTGATGATTGATGATTGATAATTGATGATTGATGATTGACGATTCATGATTGATGATTGATGATTGGTGATTGATGATTGATGTTTGATGATTGTTGATTGATGATTGATGATTGATGATTGATGATTGATGAGTGATGCTTGATGATTGATGATTGATGATTATTGATTGATGATTGATGATTGATGATTGATGATTGATGATTGATGATTGATGCTTGATGATTGATGATTGATGATTAATGATTGATGATTGATGATTGATGATTGTGATTGATGATTGATGATTGATGATTGATGGATGATGATTGATGATTGATGATTGATGATTGATGATTGATGATTGATGATTGATGATTGATGATTGATGATTGATGATTGATGACTGATGATTGATGACTGATGATTGATGATTGATGATTGATGATTGATGATTGATGATTGATGATTGATGATTGATGATTGATGATTCATGATTCATGATTCATGATTGATGATTGATGATTGATGATTGATGATTGATGATTGATGATTGATGATTAATGATTGGTGATTGATGATTGATGATTGATGATTGATGATTGATGACTGACGATTGATGATTGATGATTGATGATTGATGATTGATGATTGATGATTGATGATTGATGCTTGATGATTGATGATTGATGATTGATGATTGATGATTGATGATCGATCATTGATCATTGATGATTGATGACTGCTGATTCATAGTTATCGATTGATGTTTGAGAATTGATTATTGATGGTTGATGATTGATGATTCATCATTGGTGATTGCTGTTAGATGATTGATGATTCATCATTGGTGATTGCTGATTGATGATTGATGACTGATGACTGATGATTGATGATTGATGATTGGTAAGTGATGATTGATGATTGATAATTGATGATTGATGATTGACGATTCATGATTGAAGATTGATGATTGGTGATTGATGATTGATGTTTGATGATTGTTGATTGATGATTGATGATTGATGATTGATGCTTGATGATTGATGATTGATGATTGATGATTATTGATTGATGATTGATGATTGATGATTGATGATTGATGATTGATGATTGATGATTGATGATTGATGATTGATGATTGATCATTGATGATTGATAACTCATGATTGATGATTGATGATTGATGATTGATGATTGATGATTGATGATTGATGATTGATGACTGATGATTGATGATTGATGATTGATGATTGATGATTGATGATTGATGATTGATGATTGATGATTGATGATTGATGATTGATGATTGATGATTGATGATTGATGATTGATGATTGATGATTGATGATTGATGATTGATGATTGATGATTGATGATTGATGATTGATGATTGATGATTGATGATTGATGATTGATAATTGGTAATTGATGATTGATGATTGATGATCGATAATTTATCATTGATGATTGATGATTGATGATTGATGATTAATGATTGATGATTGATGATTGATGATTGATGATTGATGATTGATGATTGATGATTGATGCTTGATGATTGATGATTAATGATTGATGATTGATGATTGATGATTGATGATTGATGATTACTGATTGATAATTGATGATTGATGATTGATGATTGATGATTGATGATTGATGACTGATGATTGATGATTGATGATTGATGATTGATGATTGATGATTGATGATTGATGATTGATGATTGATGACTGATGATTGATGATTGATGATTGATGATTGATGATTGATGATTGATGATTGATGATTGATGATAGATGATTGATGATTGATGATTGATGATTGATGATTGATGATTGATGATTGATGATTGATGATTGATGATTGATGATTGATGATTGATGATTGATGATTGATGATTGATGATTGATGATTGATGATTGATGATTGATGATTGATGATTGATGATTGATGATTGATGATTGATAATTGGTAATTGATGATTGATGATTGATGATCGATAATTTATCATTGATGATTGATGATTGATGATTGATGATTAATGATTGATGGTTGATGATTGATGAGTGATGATTTATGATTGATGATTTATGATTGATAATATATGATTGATGATTGATGATTGATGATTGATGATACATGATTGATGATTGATGATTGATGATTGATGACTGACGATTGTTGAATGATGATTGATGATTGACGATTGATGATTGATGATTGATGATTGATGACTGACGATTGATGATTGATGATTGATGACTGATGATTGATTATTGATGATTGATGATTGATGATTGATGATTGATGATTGATGATTGATGATTGATGATCGATCATTGATCATTGATGATTGATGACTGCTGATTCATATTTATCGATTGATGATTGAGAATTGATTATTGATGGTTGATGATTGATGATCCATCATTGGTGATTGCTGATAGATGATTGATGATTCATCATTGGTGATTGCTGATTGATGATTGATGACTGATGACTGATGATAGATGATTGATGATTGGTAAGTGATGATTGATGATTGATAATTGATGATTGATGATTGACGATTCATGATTGATGATTGATGATTGGTGATTGATGATTGATGCTTGATGATTGATGATTGATGATTATTGATTGATGATTGATGATTGATGATTGATGATTGATGATTGATGCTTGATGATTGATGATTGTTGATTGATGATTGATGATTGATGATTGATGATTGATGAGTGATGCTTGATGATTGATGATTGATGATTATTGATTGATGATTGATGATTGATGATTGATGATTGATGATTGATGATTGATGCTTGATGATTGATGATTAATGATTGATGATTGATGATTGATGATTGATGATTGATGATTGATGATTGATGATTGATGATTGATGATTGATGATTGATGATTGATGATTGATGACTGATGATTGATGATTGATGATTGATGATTGATGATTGATGATTGATGATTGATGATTGATGATTGATGATTGATGATTGATGATTGATGATTGATGATTGATGATTGATGATTGATGATTGATGATTGATGATTGATGATTGCTGATTGATGATTGATGATTGATGATTTATGATTGATGATTGATGATTGATGATTGATGATTGATGATTGATGATTAATGATTGATGATTGATAATTGGTAATTGATGATTGATAATTGATTTTCGATAATTTATCATTGATGATTGATGATTGATGATTGATGATTAATGATTGATGATTGATGATTGATGATTGATGATTGATGATTGATGATTGATGATTGATGATTGATGCTTGTTGATTGATGATTAATGATTGATGATTGATGATTGATGATTGATGATTGATGATTGATGATTACTGATTGATGATTGATAATTGATGATTGATAATTGATGATTGATGATTGATGATTGATGATTGATGATTGATGCTTGATGATTGATGATTGATGATTGATGATTAATGATTGATGATTGATAATTGATGATTGATGATTGATGATTGATGATTGATGATTGATGATTACTGATTGATGATTGATGATTGATGATTGATGATTGATGATTGATGATTGATGATTGATGATTGATGATTGATGATTGATGATTGATGATTGATGATTGATGATTGATGATTGATGATTGATTATTAATGAGTGATGATTGATAAGTGATGATTCATGATTGATGATTGATGGTTCCTGACTGATGATTGAGGATTGATGATTAATGATTGATGATTGATGATTGATGATTGATGATTGATGATTGATGATTGATGATTGATGATTGATGCTTGATGATTGATGATTAATGATTGATGATTGATGATTGATGATTGATGATTATGATTGATGATTGATGATTACTGATTGATGATTGATGATTGATGATTGACGATTAATGATTGTTGATTGATGATTGATGATTGATGATTGATGATTGATGATTGATGATTGATTATTAATGAGTGATGATTGATAAGTGATGATTCATGATTGATGATTGATGGTTCCTGACTGATGATTGAGGATTGATGATTGATGATTGGTTATTGATGATTGATGATTCATGATTGATGATTGATGATTGATGATTGATGATTGATGATTGATGATTGATGATTGATGATTGATGATTGATGATTGATGATTGATGATTGATAATTGGTAATTGATGATTGATGATTGATGATCGATATTTATCATTGATGATTGATGATTGATGATCGATGATTGATGATTGATGATTGCTGATTGATGCTTGATGATTGATGATTGATGATTATTGATTGATGATTGATGATTGATGATTGATGCTTGATGATTGATGATTGATGATTAATGATTGATGATTGATGATTGATGATTGATAATTGATGATTGGTGATTGATGATTGATGATTGATGATTAATGATTAATGATTGATGATTGATGATTGATGATTGATGATTGATGATTGATTATTAATGATTGATGATTGATGATTGATGATTGATGATTGATGATTGATGATTGATGATTGATGATTGATAATTGATGATTGATGATTGATGATTGATAATTGGTAATTGATGATTGATGATTGATGATCAATCATTTATCATTGATGATTGATGATTGATGATTGATGATTGATAATTGATGATTGATGATTGATGATTGATGATTGATGATTGATGATTGATGATTGATGATTGATGATTGATGATTGATGATTGATGATTGATGATAAATGATTGGTGATTGATGATTGATGATTTATGATTGATGATTGAAGATTGTTAATTGATGATTGATGATTGATAATTGATGATTGATGATTGATGATTGATGATTGATGATTGATGATTGATGATTGATGAATGATGATTGATGATTGATTATTAATGATTGATGATTGATGATTGATGATTGATGATTGATGATTAATGATTGTTGATTGATGATTGATGATTGATGATTGCTTATTGATGATTAATGATTGATGATTCATAAGTGATGATTGATGATTGATGATTGATGATTGATGCTTGATGATTGATGATTGATGGTTACTGACTGATGATTGATGATTGATGATTGATAATTAATGATTAATGTTTGATGATTGATAATTGATGATTGATGATTGATGGTTACTGACTGATGATTGATGATTGATGATTGATGATTGATGATTGATAATTGATGATTGATGATTGATGATTGATGATTGATGATTGGTGATTGATGATTGATGATTGATGATTGATGATTGATAATTGATGATTGATGATTGATGATTGATGATTGATGATTGATGATTGATGATTGATGATGGATGATTGATGGTTACTGACTGATGATTGATGATTGATGATTGATGATTGATGATTGATGATTGATGATTGATGATTGATGATTGATGATTGATGATTGATGATTAATGATTGATGATTGATGATTGATGATTGATGATTGATGATTGATGATTGATGATTGATGATTGATGATTGATGATTGATGATTGATGATTGATGATTGATGATTGATGATTGATGATTGATGATTGATGATTGATGATTGATGATGGATGATTGATGATTGACAATTGATGATTGATAATTGATAATTCATGATTGATGATTGATGATCGATCATTTATCATTGATGATTGATGATTGATGATTGATGATTGATGATTGATAATTGATGATTGATGATTGATGATTGATGATTGATGATTGGTGATTGATGATTGATGATGGATGATTGATGATTGATGGTTACTGACTGATGATTGATGATTGATGATTAATGATTGATGATTGATGATCTAGGATTGATGATTGATGATTGATGATTGATAATTGATGATTGATGATTGATGATTGATGATTGATGATTGATGATTGATGATTGATGATTGATGATTGATGATTGATGATTGATGATTGATGATTGATGATTGATGATTGATGATTGATGATTGATGATTGATGATTGATGATTGATGATTGATGATTGATGATTGATGATTGATGATTGATGATTGATGATTGATGATTGATGATTGATGATTGATGATTGATGATTGAAGATTGATGATTGATGTTTGATAATTAATGATTGATGATTAACATTGATGATTGATGGTTACTGACTGATGATTGATGATTGTTGATTGATGATTGATGATTGATGATTGATGATTGATGATTGATGATTGATGATTGATGATTGATGATTGATGATTGATGATTGAAGATTGATGATTGATGATTGATGATTGATGATTGATGATTGATGATTGATGATTGGTGATTGATGATTGATGATTGATGATTGATGTTTAATGATTGATGATTGATTATTGATGATTGATGATTGATAATTGATGATTGATGATTGATGATTGATGATTGATGATTGATGATTGATGATTGATGATTAATGATTGATGATTGATGATTGATGATTGATGATTGATGATTGATGATTGATGATTGATGATTGATGATTGATGATTGATGATTGATAATTAATGATTGATGATTGATGATTGATGATTCATGATTGATGGTTACTGACTGATGATTGATGATTGATGATTGATGATTGATGATTGATGATTACTGATAAATGATTGATGATTGATGATTGATGATTAATGATTGATGATTGATGATTGATGATTGATGATTGATGATTGATGATTGATGATTGATGATTGATGATTGATGAATGATGATTGATGATTGATTATTAATGATTGATGATTGATGATTGATGATTGATGATTGATGATTAATGATTGTTGATTGATGATTGATGATTGATGATTGATTATTGATGATTAATGATTGATGATTCATAAGTGATGATTGATGATTGATGATTGATGATTGATGATTGATGCTTGATGATTGATGATTGATGGTTACTGACTGATGATTGATGATTGATGATTGATAATTAATGATTGATGTTTGATGATTGATAATTGATGATTGATGATTGATGGTTACTGACTGATGATTGATGATTGATGATTGATGGTTGATGATTGATGATTGATGATTGATGATTGATGATTGATGATAGATGATTGATGCTTGATGATTGCTGATTGATGATTAATGATTGATGATTGATGATTGATGATGGATGATTGATAATTGATGATTGATGATTGATGATTGATGATTGATGATTGATGATTGATGATTGATGATTGATGATTGATGATTGATAATTGATGATTGATGATTGATGATTGATGATTGATGATTGATGATTGATGATTGATGATTGATGATTGATGATTGATGATTGATGATTGATGATAAATGATTGGTGATTGATGATTGATGATTGATGATTGATGATTGAAGATTGTTAATTGATGATTGATGATTGATTATTGATGATTGATGATTGATGATTGATGATTGATGATTGATGATTGATGATTGATGATTGATGATTGATGATTGATGCTTGATGATTGATGATTGATGATTAATGATTGATGATTGATGATTGATGATTGATGATTGATGATTGATGATTGATGATTGATGATTGATGATTGATGATTGATGATTGATGATTGATGATTGATGATTGATGATTGATGATTGATGATTGATGATTGCTGATTGATGATTGATGATTGATGATTTATGATTGATGATTGATGATTGATGATTGATGATTGATGATTGATGATTAATGATTGATGATTGATAATTGGTAATTGATGATTGATAATTGATTTTCGATAATTTATCATTGATGATTGATGATTGATGATTGATGATTAATGATTGATGATTGATGATTGATGATTGATGATTGATGATTGATGATTGATGATTGATGATTGATGCTTGTTGATTGATGATTAATGATTGATGATTGATGATTGATGATTGATGATTGATGATTGATGATTACTGATTGATGATTGATAATTGATGATTGATAATTGATGATTGATGATTGATGATTGATGATTGATGATTGATGCTTGATGATTGATGATTGATGATTGATGATTAATGATTGATGATTGATAATTGATGATTGATGATTGATGATTGATGATTGATGATTGATGATTACTGATTGATGATTGATGATTGATGATTGATGATTGATGATTGATGATTGATGATTGATGATTGATGATTGATGATTGATGATTGATGATTGATGATTGATGATTGATGATTGATGATTGATGATTGATGATTGATTATTAATGAGTGATGATTGATAAGTGATGATTCATGATTGATGATTGATGGTTCCTGACTGATGATTGAGGATTGATGATTAATGATTGATGATTGATGATTGATGATTGATGATTGATGATTGATGATTGATGATTGATGATTGATGCTTGATGATTGATGATTAATGATTGATGATTGATGATTGATGATTGATGATTATGATTGATGATTGATGATTACTGATTGATGATTGATGATTGATGATTGACGATTAATGATTGTTGATTGATGATTGATGATTGATGATTGATGATTGATGATTGATGATTGATTATTAATGAGTGATGATTGATAAGTGATGATTCATGATTGATGATTGATGGTTCCTGACTGATGATTGAGGATTGATGATTGATGATTGGTTATTGATGATTGATGATTCATGATTGATGATTGATGATTGATGATTGATGATTGATGATTGATGATTGATGATTGATGATTGATGATTGATGATTGATGATTGATGATTGATAATTGGTAATTGATGATTGATGATTGATGATCGATATTTATCATTGATGATTGATGATTGATGATCGATGATTGATGATTGATGATTGCTGATTGATGCTTGATGATTGATGATTGATGATTATTGATTGATGATTGATGATTGATGATTGATGCTTGATGATTGATGATTGATGATTAATGATTGATGATTGATGATTGATGATTGATAATTGATGATTGGTGATTGATGATTGATGATTGATGATTAATGATTAATGATTGATGATTGATGATTGATGATTGATGATTGATGATTGATTATTAATGATTGATGATTGATGATTGATGATTGATGATTGATGATTGATGATTGATGATTGATGATTGATAATTGATGATTGATGATTGATGATTGATAATTGGTAATTGATGATTGATGATTGATGATCAATCATTTATCATTGATGATTGATGATTGATGATTGATGATTGATAATTGATGATTGATGATTGATGATTGATGATTGATGATTGATGATTGATGATTGATGATTGATGATTGATGATTGATGATTGATGATTGATGATAAATGATTGGTGATTGATGATTGATGATTTATGATTGATGATTGAAGATTGTTAATTGATGATTGATGATTGATAATTGATGATTGATGATTGATGATTGATGATTGATGATTGATGATTGATGATTGATGAATGATGATTGATGATTGATTATTAATGATTGATGATTGATGATTGATGATTGATGATTGATGATTAATGATTGTTGATTGATGATTGATGATTGATGATTGCTTATTGATGATTAATGATTGATGATTCATAAGTGATGATTGATGATTGATGATTGATGATTGATGCTTGATGATTGATGATTGATGGTTACTGACTGATGATTGATGATTGATGATTGATAATTAATGATTAATGTTTGATGATTGATAATTGATGATTGATGATTGATGGTTACTGACTGATGATTGATGATTGATGATTGATGATTGATGATTGATAATTGATGATTGATGATTGATGATTGATGATTGATGATTGGTGATTGATGATTGATGATTGATGATTGATGATTGATAATTGATGATTGATGATTGATGATTGATGATTGATGATTGATGATTGATGATTGATGATGGATGATTGATGGTTACTGACTGATGATTGATGATTGATGATTGATGATTGATGATTGATGATTGATGATTGATGATTGATGATTGATGATTGATGATTGATGATTGATGATTAATGATTGATGATTGATGATTGATGATTGATGATTGATGATTGATGATTGATGATTGATGATTGATGATTGATGATTGATGATTGATGATTGATGATTGATGATTGATGATTGATGATTGATGATTGATGATTGATGATGGATGATTGATGATTGACAATTGATGATTGATAATTGATAATTCATGATTGATGATTGATGATCGATCATTTATCATTGATGATTGATGATTGATGATTGATGATTGATGATTGATAATTGATGATTGATGATTGATGATTGATGATTGATGATTGGTGATTGATGATTGATGATGGATGATTGATGATTGATGGTTACTGACTGATGATTGATGATTGATGATTAATGATTGATGATTGATGATCTAGGATTGATGATTGATGATTGATGATTGATAATTGATGATTGATGATTGATGATTGATGATTGATGATTGATGATTGATGATTGATGATTGATGATTGATGATTGATGATTGATGATTGATGATTGATGATTGATGATTGATGATTGATGATTGATGATTGATGATTGATGATTGATGATTGATGATTGATGATTGATGATTGATGATTGATGATTGATGATTGATGATTGATGATTGATGATTGATGATTGAAGATTGATGATTGATGTTTGATAATTAATGATTGATGATTAACATTGATGATTGATGGTTACTGACTGATGATTGATGATTGTTGATTGATGATTGATGATTGATGATTGATGATTGATGATTGATGATTGATGATTGATGATTGATGATTGATGATTGATGATTGAAGATTGATGATTGATGATTGATGATTGATGATTGATGATTGATGATTGATGATTGGTGATTGATGATTGATGATTGATGATTGATGTTTAATGATTGATGATTGATTATTGATGATTGATGATTGATAATTGATGATTGATGATTGATGATTGATGATTGATGATTGATGATTGATGATTGATGATTAATGATTGATGATTGATGATTGATGATTGATGATTGATGATTGATGATTGATGATTGATGATTGATGATTGATGATTGATAATTAATGATTGATGATTGATGATTGATGATTCATGATTGATGGTTACTGACTGATGATTGATGATTGATGATTGATGATTGATGATTGATGATTACTGATAAATGATTGATGATTGATGATTGATGATTAATGATTGATGATTGATGATTGATGATTGATGATTGATGATTGATGATTGATGATTGATGATTGATGATTGATGATTGATGAATGATGATTGATGATTGATTATTAATGATTGATGATTGATGATTGATGATTGATGATTGATGATTAATGATTGTTGATTGATGATTGATGATTGATGATTGATTATTGATGATTAATGATTGATGATTCATAAGTGATGATTGATGATTGATGATTGATGATTGATGATTGATGCTTGATGATTGATGATTGATGGTTACTGACTGATGATTGATGATTGATGATTGATAATTAATGATTGATGTTTGATGATTGATAATTGATGATTGATGATTGATGGTTACTGACTGATGATTGATGATTGATGATTGATGGTTGATGATTGATGATTGATGATTGATGATTGATGATTGATGATAGATGATTGATGCTTGATGATTGCTGATTGATGATTAATGATTGATGATTGATGATTGATGATGGATGATTGATAATTGATGATTGATGATTGATGATTGATGATTGATGATTGATGATTGATGATTGATGATTGATGATTGATGATTGATAATTGATGATTGATGATTGATGATTGATGATTGATGATTGATGATTGATGATTGATGATTGATGATTGATGATTGATGATTGATGATTGATGATAAATGATTGGTGATTGATGATTGATGATTGATGATTGATGATTGAAGATTGTTAATTGATGATTGATGATTGATTATTGATGATTGATGATTGATGATTGATGATTGATGATTGATGATTGATGATTGATGATTGATGATTGATGATTGATGCTTGATGATTGATGATTGATGATTAATGATTGATGATTGATGATTGATGATTGATGATTGATGATTGATGATTGATGATTGATGATTGATGATTGATGATTGATGATTGATGATTGATGATTGATGATTGATGATTGATGATTGATGATTGATGATTGATGATTGATGATTGGTGATTGATGATTGATGATTGATGATTGATGATTAATGATTGATGATTGATTATTGATGATTGATGATTGATGATTGATGATTGATGATTGATGATTGATGATTGATGATTGATGATTGATGATTGATGATTGATGATTGATGATTGATGATTGATGATTGATGATTGATGATTGATGATTGATGATTGATGATTGATGATTGATGATTGATGATTGATGATTGATGATTGATGATTGATGATTGATAATTAATGATTGATGATTGATGATTGATGATTCATGATTGATGGTTACTGACTGATGATTGATGATTGATGATTGATGATTGATGATTACTGATAAATGATTGATGATTGATGATTGATGATTAATGATTGATGATTGATGATTGATGATTGATGATTGATGATTGATGATTGATGATTGATGATTGATGAATGATGATTGATGATTGATTATTTATGATTGATGATTGATGATTGATGATTGATGATTGATGATTAATGATTGTTGATTGATGATTGATGATTGATTATTGATGATTAATGATTGATGATTCATAAGTGATGATTGATGATTGATGATTGATGATTGATGCTTGATGATTGATGATTGATGGTTACTGACTGATGATTGATGATTGATGATTGATAATTAATGATTGATGTTTGATGATTGATAATTGATGATTGATGATTGATGGTTACTGACTGATGATTGATGATTGATGATTGATGGTTGATGATTGATGATTGATGATTGATGATTGATGATAGATGATTGATGATTGATGATTGATGATTGATGATTGATGATTGATGATTGATAATTGATGATTGATGATTGATGATTGATGATTGATGATTGGTGATTGATGATTGATGATTGATGATTGATGGTTACTGACTGATGATTGATGATTGATGATTAATGATTGATGATTGATGATTGATGATTGATGATTGATAATTGATGATTGATGAATGATGATTGATGATTGATGATTGATGATTGATGATTGATGATTGATGATTGATGATTGATGATTGATGATTGATGATTGATGATTGATGATTGATGATTGATGATTGATGATTGATGATTGATGATTGATGATTGATGATTGATGATTGATGATTGATAATTAATGATTGATGATTGATGATTGATGGTTACTGACTGATGATTGATGATTGTTGATTGATGATTGATGATTGATGATTGATGATTGATGATTGATGATTGATGATTGATGATTGATGATTGATGATTGATTATTGATTATTGATGATTGATGATTGGTGATTGATGATTGATGATTCATGATTGATGATTGATGATTGAACATTGATGATTGATGATTGATGATTGATGCTTGATGATTGATGATTTATGATTGATAATATATGATTGATGATTGATGATTGATGATACATGATTGATGATTGATGATTGATGATTGATGATTGATGATTGATGATTGATGATTGATGATTGATGATTGATGATTGATGATTGATGATTGATGATTGATGATTGATGATTGATGATTGATAATTGATAATTCATGATTGATGATTGATGATCGATCATTGATGACTGATGATTGATGATTGATGATTGATGATTGATGATTGATGATTGATGATTGATGATTGATGATTATTGATTGATGCTTGATGATTGATGATTGCTGATTAATGATTGATGATTGATGATTGATGATTGATGATTGATGATTGATGATTGATGATTGATGATTGATGATTACTGATTGATGATTGATGATTGATGATTGATGATTGATGATTGATGATTGATGATTGATGATTAATGATTGATGATTGATGATTGATGATTGATGATTGATGATTGATGATTGATGATTGATGATTGATGATTGATGATTGATGATTGATGATTGATGATTTGTGATTGATGATTGATGATTGATGATTGATGCTTGTTGATTGATGATTGACGATTAATGATTGATGATTGATGATTGATGATTAATGATTGATGATTGATGATTGATAATTGATGATTGATGATTGATGATTGATGATTGCTGATTGATGATTGATGATTGATGATTGATGATTGATGATTGATGATTGATGATTGATGATTGATGATTGATGATTGATGATTGATGATTGATGATTGATGATTGATGATTGATGATTGATGATTGATGATTGATGATTGATGATTGATGATTGATGATTGATGATTGATGATTGATGATTGATGATTGATGATTGATGATTGATAATTGATGATTGATGATTGATGATTGATGATTGATAATTGATTATTTATAATTGATAATTGATGATTGATGATTGATGATTGATGATCGATCATTTATCATTGATGACTGATGATTGATGATTGATGATTGATGATTGATGCTTGATGATTGATGATTAATGATTGATGATTGATGATTGATGATTGATGATTGATGATTGATGATTGATGATTGATGATTGATGATTGAAGATTGATGATTGATGATTGATGATTGATGATTGATGATTGAAGATTGATGACTGATGATTACTGATTGATAAATGATGATTGATGATTGATGATTGATGATTAATGATTGATTATTGATGATTGATGATTGATGATTGATGATTGGTGATTGATGATTGATGATTGATGATTGATGATTACTGATTGATGATTGATGATTGATGATTAATGATTGATGATTGATGATTGATGATTAATGATTGTTGATTGATGATTGATGATTGATTATTGATTATTGATGATTAATGATTGATGATTGGTGATTGATGATTGATGATTGATGATTGATGATTGATGATTGATGATTGATGATTGATGATTGATGATTGATGATTGATGATTGATGTTTTGATTGATAATTAATGATTGATGATTGATGATTGATGATTGATGATTGATGGTTACTGATTGATGATTGATGATTAATGATTGATGATTGATGATTGATGATTGATGATTGATGATTGATAATTGATAATTGATGATTGATGATTGATGATTGATGATTGATGATTGATGATTGATGATTGATGATTGTGATTGATGATTGATGATTGATGATTGATGATTGATTATTGATGATTGATGATTGATGATTGATTATTGATTATTGATGATTGATGATTGATGATTGATAATTAATGATTGATGATTGATGATTGATGATTGATGATTGATGATTGATGGTTACTGACTGATGATTGATGATTGTTGATTGATGATTGATGATTGATGATTGATGATTGATGATTGGTGATTGATGATTGATGATTGATGATTCATGATTGATGATTGATGATTGATGATTGATGATTGATGATTGATGATTGATGATTGATGATTGATAATTGATGATTGATGATTGATGATTGATGATTGATAATTGATTATTTATAATTGATAATTGATGATTGATGATTGATGATTGATGATCGATCATTTATCATTGATGACTGATGATTGATGATTGATGATTGATGATTGATGCTTGATGACTGATGATTGATGATTAATGATTGATGATTGATGATTGATGATTGATGATTGATGATTGATGATTGATGATTGATGATTGATGATTGATGATTGATGATTGATGATTGATGATTGATGATTGATGATTGATGAATGATGATTGAAGATTGATGACTGATGATTACTGATTGATAAATGATGATTGATGATTGATGATTGATGATTAATGATTGATTATTGATGATTGATGATTGATGATTGATGATTGGTGATTGATGATTGATGATTGATGATTGATGATTACTGATTGATGATTGATGATTGATGATTAATGATTGATGATTGATGATTGATGATTAATGATTGTTGATTGATGATTGATTATTGATTATTGATGATTAATGATTGATGATTGGTGATTGATGATTGATGATTGATGATTGATGATTGATGATTGATGATTGATGATTGATGATTGATGTTTTGATTGATAATTAATGATTGATGATTGATGATTGATGATTGATGATTGATGGTTACTGATTGATGATTGATGATTAATGATTGATGATTGATGATTGATGATTGATGATTGATGATTGATGATTGATAATTGATAATTGATGATTGATGATTGATGATTGATGATTGATGATTGATGATTGATGATTGATGATTGTGATTGATGATTGATGATTGATGATTGATGATTGATTATTGATGATTGATGATTGATGATTGATTATTGATTATTGATGATTGATGATTGATGATTGATAATTAATGATTGATGATTGATGATTGATGATTGATGATTGATGATTGATGGTTACTGACTGATGATTGATGATTGTTGATTGATGATTGATGATTGATGATTGATGATTGATGATTGGTGATTGATGATTGATGATTGATGATTCATGATTGATGATTGATGATTGATGATTGATGATTGATGATTGATGATTGATGACTGATGATTGATGATTGATGATTGATGATTGATGATTGATGATTGATGATTGATGATTGATGATTGATGATTGATGATTGATGATTGATGATTGATGATTGATGATTGATGATTGATGATTGATGATTGATGATTGATAATTGATGATTGATGATTGATGATTGGTTATTGATGATTGATGATGGATGATTGATGATTGATGGTTACTGACTGATTATTGATGATTGATGATTAAGGATTGATGATTGATTATCTAGGATTGATGATTGATGATTGATAATTGATGTTTGATGATTGATGATTGATGATTGATGATTGATGATTGATGATTGATGATTGATGATTGATGATTGATGATTGATGATTGATGATTGATGATTGATGATTGATGATTGATGATTGAAGGTTGATGATTGATGTTTGATAATTAATGATTGATGATTAACATTGATGATTGATGGTTACTGACTGATGATTGATGATTGTTGATTGATGATTGATGATTGATGATTGATGATTGATGATTGATGATTGATGATTGATGATTGATGATTGATGATTGATGATTGATGATTGATGATTGATGATTGATGATTGATGATTGATGATTAATGATTGTTGATTGATGATTGATGATTGATTATTGATGATTAATGATTGATGATTGATGATTGATGATTGATGATTGATGATCGATGATTGATGATTGATGATTGATGATTGATGATTGATGATTGATGATTGATAATTAATGATTGATGATTGATGATTGATGATTGATGGTTACTGACTGATTATTGATGATTGATGATTGATGATTGATGATTGATGATTAATGATTGATGATTGATGATTGATGATTGATGATTGATGATTGATGATTGATGATTGATGATTGATGATTGATGATTGATGATTGATGATTGATGATTGATGATTGATGATTAATGATTGTTGATTGATGATTGATGATTGATTATTGATGATTAATGATTGATGATTGATGATTGATGATTGATGATTGATGATTGATGATTGATGATTGATGATTGATGATTGATGATTGATGATTGATGATTGATGATTGATGATTGATGATTGATGATTGATGATTGATGATTGATGATAGATAATTAATGATTGATGATTGATGATTGATGATTGATGGTTACTGACTGATTAGTGATGATTGATGATTGATGATTAATGATTAATGATTGATGATTGATGATTGATGATTGATGATTGATGATTGATGATTGATGATTGATGATTGATGATTGATGATTGATGATTGATGACTGATGATTGATGATTGATGATTGATGATTGATGATTGATGATTGATGATTGATGATTGATGATTGATGATTGATGATTGATGATTGATGATTGATTATTGATGATTGATGATTGATGATTGATGATTGATGATTGATGATTGATGATTGATGATTGATGATTGATGATTGATGATTGATGATTGATGATTGATGACTGATGACTGATGATTGATGATTGATAATTGATAATTCATGATTGATGATTGATGATCGATCATTTATCATTGATGATTGATGATTAGTGATGATTGATGATTGATGATTGATGATTGATGATTGATGCTTGATGATTGATGATTGCTGATTAATGATTGATGATTGATGATTGATGATTGATGATTGATGATTACTGATTGATGATTGATGATTGATGATTGATGATTGATGATTGATGATTGATGATTGATGATTGATGATTGATGATTGATGATTGATGATTGATGATTGATGATTAATGATTGATGATTGATTATTGATGATTGATGATTGATAATTGATGGTTGATGATTGATGATTGATGATTGATGATTTGTGATTGATGATTGCTGATTGATGATTGATGATTGATGCTTGATGATTGATGATTAATGATTGATGATTGATGATTGATAATTGATGATTGATGATTGATAATTGATGATTGATGATTGATGATTGATGATTGATGATTCATGATTGATGATTCATGATTAATGATTGATGATTGATGATTGATGATTGATGATTGATAATTGATAATTGATAATTGATGATTGATGATTGATGATCGATAATTTATCATTGATGATTGATGATTGATGATTGATGATTGATGATTGATGATTAATGATTGATGATTGATGATTGATGATTGATGATTGATGATTGATGATTGATGATGGATGATTGATGATTGACGAGTGATGATTGATGATTGATGATTGATGATTGATAATTAATGATTGATGATTGATGATTGATGATTGATGGTTACTGACTGATGATTGATGATTGTTGATTGATGATTGATGATTGATGATTGATGATTGGTGATTGATGATTCATGATTGATGATTGATGATTGAACATTGATGATTGATGATTGATAATTGATGATTGATGATTGATGATTGATGATTGATGATTGATGATTGATGATTGATGATTGATGATTGATGATTGATGATTAATGATTGATGATTGATGATTGATGATTGATGATTGATGATTGATGATTGATGATTGATGATTGATGATTGATGATTGATGATTGATGATTGATGATTGATGATCGATGATTGATGATTGATGATGGATGATTGATGATTGACAATTGATGATTGATAATTGATAATTCATGATTGATGATTGATGATCGATCATTTATCATTGATGATTGATGATTGATGATTGATGATTGATGATTGATAATTGATGATTGATGATTGATGATTGATGATTGATGATTGGTGATTGATGATTGATGATGGATGATTGATGATTGATGGTTACTGACTGATGATTGATGATTGATGATTAATGATTGATGATTGATGATTGATGATCTAGGATTGATGATTGATGATTGATGCTTGATAATTGATGATTGATGATTGATGATTGATGATTGATGATTGATGATTGATGATTGATGATTGATGATTGATGATTGATGATTGATGATTGATGATTGATGATTGATGATTGATGATTGATGATTGATGATTGATGATTGATGATTGATGATTGATGATTGATGATTGATGATTGATGATTGAAGATTGATGATTGATGTTTGATAATTAATGATTGATGATTAACATTGATGATTGATGGTTACTGACTGATGATTGATGATTGTTGATTGATGATTGATGATTGATGATTGATGATTGATGATTGATGATTGATGATTGATGATTGATGATTGAAGATTGATGATTGAAGATTGATGATTGATGATTGATGATTGATGATTGATGATTGATGATTGATGATTGATGATTGATGATTGATGATTGATGATTGATGATTGATGATTGATGATTGATGATTGATGATTGATGATTGATGATTGATGATTGATGATTGATGATTGATGATTGATGATTGATGATTGATGGTTGATGATTGATGATTGATGATTGATGATTGATAATTGATAATTCATGATTGATGATTGATGATCGATCATTTATCATTGATGATTGATGATTGATGCTTGATGATTGATGATTGATGATTGATGATTGATGATTGATGATTGATGATTGATGATTGATGATCGATCATTTATCATTGATGATTGATGATTGATGATTGATGATTGATGATTGATGATTGGTGATTGATGATTGATGATGGATGATTGATGATCGATCATTTATCATTGATGATTGATGATTGATGATTGATGATTTGTGATTGATTATTGATGATTGACGATTGATAATTGATGGTTGACGATTGATGATTGATGATTTGTGATTGATGATTGATGATTGATGATTGATAAATGATGATTGATGATTGATGATTGATGATTGATGATTAATGATTGATGATTGATGATTGATGATTATGATTGATGATTGATGATTGATGATTGATGATTGATGATTAATGATGGTTGATTGATGATTGATGATTGATGATTCATGATTGATGATTGATGATTGATGATTGATGATTGATGATTGATGATTGATGATTGATGATTGATAATTGATAATTCATGATTGATGATTGATGATCGATCATTGATGATTGATGATTGATGATTGATGATTGATGATTGATGATTGATGATTGATGATACATGATTGATGATTGATGATTGATGATTGATGATTGATGATTGATGATTGATGATTGATGATTAATGATTGATGATTGATGATTGATGATTGATGATTGATGATTGATGATTGATGATTGATGATTGATGATTGATGATTGATGATTGATGATTGATGATTGATAATTAATGATTGATGATTGATGACTGATGATTGATGATTGATGGTTACTGACTGATTATTGATGATTGATGATTGATGATTGATGATTGATGATTGATGATTGATGATTGATGATTAATGATTGATGATTGATGATTGATGATTGATGATTGATGATTGATGATTGATGATTGATGATTGATGATTGATGATTGATGATTGATGATTGATGATTGATGATTGATGATTGATGATTGATGATTGATGATTAATGATTGTTGATTGTTGATTGATGATTGATGACTGATTAATGATTATTGATGATTAATGATTGATGATTGATGATTGATGATTGATGATTGATGATTGATGATTGATGATTGATGATTGATGATTGATAATTGATGATTGATGATTGATGATTGATGATTGAGGATTGATGATTGATGATACATGATTGATGATTGATAATTGATGGTTGACGATTGATGATTGATGATTTGTGATTGATGATTGATGATTGATGATTGATAAATGATGATTGATGATTGATGATTGATGATTGATGATTAATGATTGATGATTGATGATTGATGATTGATGATTGATGATTGATGATTGATGATTGATGATTGATGATTGATGATTGATGATTGATGATTGATGATTGATGATTGATGATTGATGATTGATGATTGATGATTGGTGATCGATGATTTATGATTGATGATTGATGATTTATGATTGATGATTGATGATTGATGATTGATGATTGATGATTGATGATTGATGATTGATGATTGATGATTGATGATTGCTGATTGATGATTGATGATTGATGATTGATGATTGATGATTGATGATTGATGATTAATGATTGTTGATTGATGATTGATTATTGATTATTGATGATTAATGATTGATGATTGATGATTGATGATTGATGATTGATGATTGATGATCGATGATTGATGATTGATAATTAATGATTGATGATTGATGACTGATGATTGATGATTGATGGTTAATTACTGATTATTAATGATTGATGATTGATGATTGATGATTGATGATTGATGATTAATGATTGATGATTGATGATTGATGATTGATGATTGATGATTGATGATTGATGATTGATGATTGATGATTGATGATTGATGATTGATGATTGATGATTGATGATTGATGATTGATGATTGATGATTGATGATTAATGATTGTTGATTGTTGATTGATGATTGATGATTGATTATTGATTATTGATGATTAATGATTGATGATTGATGATTGATGATTGATGATTGATGATTGATAATTAATGATTGATGATTGATGATTGATCGTTACTGACTGATTATTGATGATTGATGATTGATGATTGATGATTGATGATTGATGATTGATGATTGATGATTGATGATTGATGATTGATGATTGATGAATGATCATTGATGATTGATGATTGATGATTGATGATTGATGATTGATGATTGATGACTGATGATTGATGATTGATGACTGATGATTGATGATTGATGATTGATGATTGATGATTGATAATTGATAATTCATGATTGATAATTGATGATCGATCATTTATCATTGATGATTGATGATTGATGATTGATGATTGATGATTGATGATTGATGATTGATGCTTGATGATTGATGATTGCTGATTAATGATTGATGATTGATGATTGATGATTGATGATTGATGATTGATGATTGATGATTTTTGATTGATGATTACTGATTGATGATTGATGATTGATGATTGAAGATTGATGATTGATGATTGATGATTGATGATTAATGATTGATGATTGATTATTGATGATTGATGATTGATGATTGATAATTGATGGTTGATGATTGATGATTGATGATATGTGATTGATGATTGCTGATTGATGTTTGATGATTGATGCTTGATGATTGATGATTGATGATTAATGATTGATTATTGATGATTGATGATTGATAATTGATGATTGATGATTGATGATTGATGATTGATGATTGATGATTGATGATTGATGATTGATGATTGATGATTGATGATTGATGATTGATGATTGATGATTGATGATTGATGATTCATGATTGATGATTCATGATTGTTGATTGATGATTGATGATTAATGATTGATAATTGATAATTGATAATTGATGATTGATGATTGATGATCGATCATTTATCATTGATGATTGATGATTGATGATTGATGATTGATGATTAATGATTGATGATTGATGATTGATGATTGATGATTGATGATTGATGATTGATGATTGATGATTGATGATTGATGATTGATGATTGATGATTGATGATTGATGATTGATGATTGATGATTGATGATTGATGATTGATGATTGATGATTGATGATTAATGATTGTTGATTGATGATTGGTGATTGATTATTGATGATTAATGATTGATGATTGATGATTGATGATTGATGATTGATGATTGATGATTGATGATTGATGATTGATGATTGATGATTGATGATTCATGATGGATGATTTATGATTGACGATTGATGATTGATGATTGATGATTGATGATTGATGATTGATGATTGATGATTGATGATTGATGATTGATGATTGATGATTGATGATTGATGATTGATGATTGATGATTGATGATTGATGATTGATGATTGATGATGGATGATTGATGATTGACGATTGATGATTAATGATTGATGATTGATGATTGATGATTGATGATTGATGATTGATGATTGATAATTAATGATTGATGATTGATGATTGATGGTTACTGACTGATGATTGATGATTGTTGATTGATGATTGGTGATTGATGATTGATGATTGATGATTGGTGATTGATGATTGATGATTCATGATTGATGATTGATGATTGAACATTGATGATTGATGATTGATGATTGATGATTGATGATTAATGATTGATGATTGATGATTGATGATTGATGATTGATGATTGATGATTGATAATTGATGATTGATGATTGATGATTGATGATTGATGATTGAAGATTGATGATTGATGATTGATGATTGATGATTGATGATTGATGATTGATGATTGATGATTGATGATTGATGATTGATGATTGATGATTGATGATTGATGATTGATGATTGATGATTGATGATTGATGATTGATGATTGATGATTGATGATTGATGATTGATGATTGATGATAGATGATTGATGATTGATGCTTGATGATTGATGATTGATGATTGATGATTTATAATTGATGATTGATGATTGATGATTGATGATTGACGATTGAAGATTGATGATTGATGATTGATGATTGATGATTGATGATTGATGATTGATGATTGATTATTGATGATTGATGATTGATGATTGATGATTGATGATTGATGATTGATGATTGATGATTGATGATTGATGATTGATGATTGATGATTGATGATTGATGATTGATGATTGATGATTGATGATTGAAGATTGATGATTGATGTTTGTAATTGATTATTGATGATTGATGATTGATGATTGATGATTGATGATTGATGATTGATGATCGATGATTGATGATTGATGATTGATGATTGATGATTGATGATTGATGATTGATGATTGATGATTGATGATTGATGATTGATGATTGATGATTGATGATTGATGATTGATGATTGATGATTGATGATTGATGATTGATGATTGATGATTGATGATTGATGATTGATGATTGATGATAGATGATTGATGATTGATGCTTGATGATTGATGATTGATGATTGATGATTTATAATTGATGATTGATGATTGATGATTGATGATTGATGATTGATGATTGATGATTGGTGATCGATGATTTATGATTGATGATTGATGATTGATGATTTATGATTGATGATTGATGATTGATGATTGATGATTGATGATTGATGATTGATGATTGCTGATTGATGATTGATGATTGATGATTGATGATTGATGATTGATGATTGATGATTGATGATTGATGATTGATGATTGATGATTAATGATTGTTGATTGATGATTGATTATTGATTATTGATGATTAATGATTGATGATTGATGATTGATGATTGATGATTGATGATTGATGATTGATGATTGATGATTGATGATCGATGATTGATGATTGATAATTAATGATTGATGATTGATGACTGATGATTGATGATTGATGGTTAATTACTGATTATTAATGATTGATGATTGATGATTGATGATTGATGATTGATGATTAATGATTGATGATTGATGATTGATGATTGATGATTGATGATTGATGATTGATGATTGATGATTGATGATTGATGATTGATGATTGATGATTGATGATTGATGATTGATGATTGATGATTAATGATTGTTGATTGTTGATTGATGATTGATGATTGATTATTGATTATTGATGATTAATGATTGATGATTGATGATTGATGATTGATGATTGATGATTGATGATTGATAATTAATGATTGATGATTGATGATTGATCGTTACTGACTGATTATTGATGATTGATGATTGATGATTGATGATTGATGATTGATGATTGATGATTGATGATTGATGATTGATGATTGATGATTGATGATTGATGATTGATGATTGATGATTGATGATTGATGATTGATGATTGATGATTGATGATTGATGATTGATGATTGATGATTGATGATAGATGATTGATGATTGATGCTTGATGATTGATGATTAATGATTGATGATTTATAATTGATGATTGATGATTGATGATTGATGATTGATGATTGATGTTTGGTGATCGATGATTTATGATTGATGATTGATGATTTATGATTGATGATTGATGATTGATGATTGATGATTGATGATTGATGATTGATGATTGATGATTGCTGATTGATGATTGATGATTGATGATTGATGATTGATGATTGATGATTGATGATTGATGATTGATGATTAATGATTGTTGATTGATGATTGATTATTGATTATTGATGATTAATGATTGATGATTGATGATTGATGATTGATGATTGATGATTGATGATCGATGATTGATGATTGATAATTAATGATTGATGATTGATGACTGATGATTGATGATTGATGGTTAATTACTGATTATTAATGATTGATGATTGATGATTGATTATTGATGATTAATGATTGATGATTGATGATTGATGATTGATGATTGATGATTGATGATTGATGATTGATGATTGATGATTGATGATTGATGATTGATGATTGATGATTGATGATTAATGATTGTTGATTGTTGATTGATGATTGATGATTGATTATTGATTATTGATGATTAATGATTGATGATTGATGATTGATGATTGATGATTGATGATTGATAATTAATAATTGATGATTGATGATTGATCGTTACTGACTGATTATTGATGATTGATGATTGATGATTGATGATTGATGATTGATGATTGATGATTGATGATTGATGATTGATGATTGATGATTGATGATTGATGAATGATCATTGATGATTGATGATTGATGATTGATGATTGATGATTGATGATTGATGATTGATGATTGATGATTGATGACTGATGATTGATGATTGATGACTGATGATTGATGATTGATGATTGATGATTGGTAATTGATAATTCATGATTGATAATTGATGATCGATCATTTATCATTGATGATTGATGATTGATGATTGATGATTGATGATTGATGATTGATGATTGATGATTGATGCTTGATGATTGATGATTGCTGATTAATGATTGATGATTGATGATTGATGATTGATGATTGATGATTGATGATTTTTGATTGATGATTACTGATTGATGATTGATGATTGATGATTGAAGATTGATGATTGATGATTGATGATTGATGATTAATGATTGATGATTGATTATTGATGATTGATGATTGATGATTGATAATTGATGGTTGATGATTGATGATTGATGATATGTGATTGATGATTGCTGATTGATGTTTGATGATTGATGCTTGATGATTGATGATTGATGATTAATGATTGATTATTGATGATTGATGATTGATAATTGATGATTGATGATTGATGATTGATGATTGATGATTGATGATTGATGATTGATGATTGATGATTGATGATTGATGATTGATGATTGATGATTGATGATTGATGATTGATGATTGATGATTCATGATTGATGATTCATGATTGTTGATTGATGATTGATGATTAATGATTGATAATTGATAATTGATAATTGATGATTGATGATTGATGATCGATCATTTATCATTGATGATTGATGATTGATGATTGATGATTGATGATTAATGATTGATGATTGATGATTGATGATTGATGATTGATGATTGATGATTGATGATTGATGATTGATGATTGATGATTGATGATTGATGATTGATGATTGATGATTAATGATTGTTGATTGATGATTGGTGATTGATTATTGATGATTAATGATTGATGATTGATGATTGATGATTGATGATTGATGATTGATGATTGATGATTGATGATTGATGATTGATGATTCATGATGGATGATTGATGATTGACGATTGATGATTGATGATTGATGATTGATGATTGATGATTGATGATTGATGATTGATGATTGATGATTGATGATTGATGATTGATGATTGATGATTGATGATTGATGATTGATGATTGATGATGGATGATTGATGATTGACGATTGATGATTAATGATTGATGATTGATGATTGATGATTGATGATTGATGATTGATGATTGATAATTAATGATTGATGATTGATGATTGATGGTTACTGACTGATGATTGATGATTGTTGATTGATGATTGGTGATTGATGATTGATGATTGATGATTGGTGATTGATGATTGATGATTCATGATTGATGATTGATGATTGAACATTGATGATTGATGATTGATGATTGATGATTAATGATTGATGATTGATGATTGATGATTGATGATTGATGATTGATGATTGATGATTGATGATTGATAATTGATGATTGATGATTGATGATTGATGATTGATGATTGATGATTGATGATTGATGATTGATGATTGATGATTGATGATTGATGATTGATGATTGATGATTGATGATTGATGATTGATGATTGATGATTGATGAATGATCATTGATGATTGATGATTGATGATTGATGATTGATGATTGATGATTGATGACTGATGATTGATGATTGATGACTGATGATTGATGATTGATGATTGATGATTGATAATTGATAATTCATGATTGATAATTGATGATCGATCATTTATCATTGATGATTGATGATTGATGATTGATGATTGATGATTGATGATTGATGATTGATGATTGATGATTGATGCTTGATGATTGATGATTGCTGATTAATGATTGATGATTGATGATTGATGATTGATGATTGATGATTGATGATTGATGATTTTTGATTGATGATTACTGATTGATGATTGATGATTGATGATTGAAGATTGATGATTGATGATTGATGATTGATGATTAATGATTGATGATTGATTATTGATGATTGATGATTGATGATTGATAATTGATGGTTGATGATTGATGATTGATGATATGTGATTGATGATTGCTGATTGATGTTTGATGATTGATGCTTGATGATTGATGATTGATGATTAATGATTGATTATTGATGATTGATGATTGATAATTGATGATTGATGATTGATGATTGATGATTGATGATTGATGATTGATGATTGATGATTGATGATTGATGATTGATGATTGATGATTGATGATTGATGATTGATGATTGATGATTGATGATTGATAATTCATGATTGATGATTCATGATTGTTGATTGATGATTGATGATTAATGATTGATAATTGATAATTGATAATTGATGATTGATGATTGATGATCGATCATTTATCATTGATGATTGATGATTGATGATTGATGATTGATGATTAATGATTGATGATTGATGATTGATGATTGATGATTGATGATTGATGATTGATGATTGATGATTGATGATTGATGATTGATGATTGATGATTGATGATTGATGATTGATGATTGATGATTGATGATTGATGATTGATGATTGATGATTGATGATTGATGATTGATGATTGATGATTGATGATTGATGATTGATGATTGATGATTGATGATTGATGATTGATGATTGATGATTGATGATTGATGATTGATGATTGATGATTGATGATTGATGATTGATGATAGATGATTGATGATTGATGCTTGATGATTGATGATTGATGATTGATGATTTATAATTGATGATTGATGTGGATGATTGATGATTGATGATTGACGATTGAAGATTGATGATTGATGATTGATGATTGATGATTGATGATTGATGATTGATGATTGATGATTGATGATTGATGATTGATGATTGATGATTGAAGATTGATGATTGATGTTTGTAATTGATGATTGATGATTGATGATTGATGATTGATGATTGATGATTGATGATTGATGATCGATGATTGATGATTGATGATTGATGATTGATGATTGATGATTGATGATTGATGATTGATGATTGATGATTGATGATTGATGATTGATGATTGATGATTGATGATTGATTATTGATAATTGATAATTCATGATTGATGATTGATGTTTGTAATTGATTATTGATGATTGATGATTGATGATTGATGATTGATGATTGATGATTGATGATCGATGATTGATGATTGATGATTGATGATTGATGATTGATGATTGATGATTGATGATTGATGATTGATGATTGATGATTGATGATTGATGATTGATGATTGATGATTGATGATTGATGATTGATGATTGATGATTGATTATTGATAATTGATAATTCATGATTGATGATTGATGATCGATCATTTATCATTGATGATTGATGATTGATGATTGATGATTGATGATTGATGATTGATGATTGATGCTTGATGATTGATGATTGCTGATTAATGATTGATGATTGATGATTGATGATTACTGATTGATGATTGATGATTGATGATTGATGATTGATGATTGATGATTGATGATTAATGATTGATGATTGATGATTGATTATTGATGATTGATGATTGATAATTGATGATTGATGATTGATGATTGATGATTTGTGATTGATTATTGCTCATTGATGATTGATGCTTGATGATTGATGATTGATGATTAATGATTGATGATTGATGATTGATGATTGATAATTGATGATTGATGATTGATGATTGATGATTGATGATTGATGATTGATGATTGATGATTGATGATTGATGATTGATGATTGATGATTGATGATTGATGATTGATGATTGATGATTGATGATTGATGATTGATGATTGATGATTGATGATTGATGATTGATGATTGATGATTCATGATTCATGATTCATGATTCATGATTGATGATTGATGATTGGTGATTGATAATTAATAATTGATAATTGATGATTGATGATTGATGATCGATCATTTATCATTGATGATTGATGATTGATGATTGATGATTGATGATTGATGATTGATGATTGATGCTTGATGATTGATGATTGATGATTAATGATTGATGATTGATGATTGATGATTCATGATTGATGATTGATGACTGATGATTACTGATTGATGATTGATAATTGATGATTGATGATTGATGATTGATGATTAATGATTGATGATTGATGATTGATGAACGATGATTGATGATTGATGATTGATGATTGATGATTGATGATTGATGATTGATGATTGATGATTGATGATTGATGATTGATGATTGATGATTGATGATTGATGATTAATGATTGATGATTGATGATTGATGATTGATGATTGATGATTGATGATTGATGATTGATGATTAATGATTGTAGATTGATGATTGATGATTGATTATTGATGATTGATGATTGATGATTCATAAGTAATGATTGATGATTGATAATTGATGATTGATGATTGACGATTGATGATTGATGTTTGATGATTGATGATTGATGATTGATGATCGATCATTTATCATTGATGATTGATGATTGGTGATTGATGATTGATGATTGATGATTGATGATTGATGATTGATGATTGATGATTGATGATTGATGATTGATGATTGATGATTGATGAGTGATGGTTACTGACTGATGATTGATGATTGATGATTGATGATTGGTGATTGATGATTGAAGATTGATGATTAATGATTGATGATTGATGATTGATGATTGATGATTGATGATTGATGATTGATGATTGATGATTGATGATTGATGATTGATGATTGATGATTGATGATTGATGATTGATGATTGATGATTGATGATTGATGATTGATGATTGATGATTGATGATTGATGATTGATGATTGATGATTGATGATTGATGATTGATGATTGATGATTGATGATTGATGATTGATGATTGATGATTGATGATTGATTATTGATGATTGATGATTGATTACTAATGATTGATGACTGATGATTGATGATTGATGATTGATGGTTACTGACTGATGATTGATGACTGATGATTGATGATTGATGATTGATGATTGGTGATTGATGATTGATGATTGGTGATTGATGAGTGATGATTGATGATTGATGATTAATATCTGATGATTAATGATTGATGATTGATGATTGATGATAGATGATTGATGATTGATGATTGATGATTGATGATTGATGGTTGATGAACGATGATTGCTGATTGACGATTGACGATTGATGAGTGATGATTGATGATTGCTGATTGATGTTACATGATTAATGATTGATGATTGATGATTGATGATTGATGATTGATTATTGATAATTGTTGATTGATGATTGATGATTGATGATGGATGATTGATGATTGATGATTGATGATTGATGATTGATGATTGATGGTTGATGATTGATGAGTGATGATTGATGATTGATGATTGATGATTGATGATTGATGATTGATTATTGATGATTGATGATTGATGATTGATGATTGATGAATGATGACCTATGATTGATGATTGATGATTGATGATTGAAGATTGCAAATTGATGACTGACGTTTGATGTTTGATGGTTAATGATTGATAAGTGATGATTGATGATTGATGATTTATGATTGATAATATATGAATGATGATTGATGATTCATGATACATGATTGATGATTGATGATTGATGACTGATGATTGATGATTGATGATTGATGATTGATGATTGATGATTGATGATTGATGATTGATGATTGATGATTGATGATTGATGATTGATGATTGATGATTGATGATTGATGATTGATGATTGATGATTGATGATTGATGATTGATGATTGATGATTGATGATTGATTATTGATGATTAATGATTGATGATTCATAAGTAATGATTGATGATTGATAATTGATGATTGATGATTGACGATTGATGATTGATGATTGATGATTGATGATTGATGATTGATGATCGATCATTTATCATTGATGATTGATGATTGATGAATGGTGATTGATGATTGATGATTGATGATTGATGATTGATGATTGATGATTGATGATTGATGATCGGTGATTGATGATTGATGATTGATGAGTGATGGTTACTGACTGATGATTGATGATTGATGATTGGTGATTGATGATTGAAGATTGATGATTAATGATTGATGATTGATGATTGATGATTGATGATTGATGATTGATGATTGATGATTGATGATTGATGATTGATGTTTGATGATTGATGATTGATGATTGATGATTGATGATTGATGATTGATGATTGATGATTGATGATTGATGATTGATGGTTACTGACTGATGATTGATGACTGATGATTGATGATTGATGATTGATGATTGATGAGCGATGGTTACTGACTGATGATTGATGATTGATGATTGGTGATTGATGATTGAAGATTGATGATTAATGATTGATGATTGATGATTGATGATTGATGATTGATGATTGATGATTGATGATTGATGATTGATGATTGATGATTGATGATTGATGATTGATGATTGATGATTGATGATTGATGGTTGATGATTGATGATTGATGATTGATGATTGATGATTGATGATTGATGATTGATAATTGATGATTGATTATTGATGATTGATGACTGATGATTGATGATTGATGATTGATGGTTACTGACTGATGATTGATGACTGATGATTGATGATTGATGATTGATGATTTATGATTGATAATATATGATTGATGATTGATGATTGATGATACATGATTGATGATTGATGATTGATGATTGATGATTGATGATTGATGATTGATGATTGATGACTGATGATTGATGATTGATGATTGATGATTGATGATTGATGATTGATGATTGATGATTGATGATTGATGATTGATGATTGATGATTGATGATTGATGATTGATGATTGATGATTGATGATTGATGATTGATGATTGATGATTGATGATTGATGATTGATGATTGATGATTGATGATTGATGTTTGATGATTGATGATTGATGATTGATGATTGATGATTGATGATTGATGATTGATGGTTACTGACTGATGATTGATGACTGATGATTGATGATTGATGATTGATGATTGATGAGCGATGGTTACTGACTGATGATTGATGATTGATGATTGGTGATTGATGATTGATGATTGATGATTGATGATTGATGATTGATGATTGATGATTGATGATTGATGATTGATGATCGATGATTGATGATTGATGATTGATGATTGATGATTGATGATTGATGATTGATGATTTATGATTGATGATTGATGAATGATGATTGATGATTGATGATTGATGATTGATTATTGATAATTGATAATTCATGATTGATGATTGATGATCGATCATTTATCATTGATGATTGATGATTGATGATTGATGATTGATGATTGATGATTGATAATTGATGATTGATGATTGATGATTGATGCTTGATGATTGATGATTGCTGATTAATGATTGATGATTGATGATTACTGATTGATGATTGATGATTGATGATTGATGATTGATGATTGATTATTGATGATTAATGATTGATGATTGATAATTGATTATTGATGATTGATGATTGATAATGGATGATTGATGATTGATGATTTGTGATTGATTATTGCTGATTGATGATTGATGCTTGATGATTGATGATTAATGATTGATGATTGATGATTGATGATTGATAATTGATGATTGATGATTGATGATTGATGATTGATGATTGATGATTGATGATTGATGATTGATGATTGATGATTGATGATTGATGATTGATGATTGATGATTGATGATTGATGATTGATGATTGATGATTGATGATTGATGATTGATGATTGATGATTGATGATTGATGATTGATGATTGATGATTGATGATTAATGATTGATGATTGATGATTGATGATTCATGATTGATGATTGATGACTGATGATTACTGATTGATGATTGATAATTGATGATTGATGATTGATGATTGATGATTAATGATTGATGATTGATGATTGATGATTGATGATTGATGATTGACGATTGATGATTGATGATTGATGATTGATGATTGATGATTGATGATTGATGATTGATGATTGATGATTCATGATTGATGATTGATGACTGATGATTACTGATTGATGATTGATAATTGATGATTGATGATTGATGATTGATGATTAATGATTGATGATTGATGATTGATGATTGATGATTGATGATTGATGATTGACGATTGATGATTGATGATTGATGATTGATGATTGATGATTGATGATTGATGATTGATGATTGATGATTGATGATTAATGATTGATGATTGTGGATTAATGATTGATGATTAATGATTGTTGATTGATGATTGATGATTGATGATTGATGATTGATGATTAATGATTGTAGATTGATGATTGATGATTGATTATTGATGATTGATGATTGATGATTCATAAGTAATGATTGATGATTGATAATTGATGATTGATGATTGACGATTGATGATTGATGTTTGATGATTGATGATTGATGATTGATGATCGATCATTTATCATTGATGATTGATGATTGGTGATTGATGATTGATGATTGATGATTGATGATTGATGATTGATGATTGATGATTGATGATTGATGATTGATGATTGATGATTGATGATTGATGATTGATGATTGATGAGTGATGGTTACTGACTGATGATTGATGATTGATGATTGATGATTGGTGATTGATGATTGAAGATTGATGATTAATGATTGATGATTGATGATTGATGATTGATGATTGATGATTGATGATTGATGATTGATGATTGATGATTGATGATTGATGATTGATGATTGATGATTGATGATTGATGATTGATGATTGATGATTGATGATTGATGATTGATGATTGATGATTGATGATTGATGATTGATGATTGATGATTGATGATTGATGATTGATGATTGATGATTGATGATTGATTACTAATGATTGATGACTGGTGATTGATGATTGATGATTGATGGTTACTGACTGATGATTGATGACTGATGATTGATGATTGATGATTGATGATTGATGATTGGTGATTGATGATTGATGATTGGTGATTGATGAGTGATGATTGATGATTGATGATTAATGTCTGATGATTAATGATTGATGATTGATGATTGATGATAGATGATTGATGATTGATGATTGATGATTGATGATTGATGATTGATGATTGATGGTTGATGAACGATGATTGCTGATTGACGATTGACGATTGATGAGTGATGATTGAGGATTGCTGATTGATGTTACATGATTAATGATTGATGATTGATGATTGATGATTGGTGATTGATTATTGATAATTGTTGATTGATGATTGATGATTGATGATGGATGATTGATGATTGATGATTGATGATTGATGGTTGATGATTGATGATTGATGATTGATGATTGATGATTGATGATTGATGATTGATGATTGATGATTGATGATTGATGATTGATGAATGATGACCTATGATTGATGATTGATGATTGATGATTGAAGATTGCAAATTGATGACTGACGTTTGATGTTTGATGGTTGATGATTGATGAGTGATGATTGATGATTGATGATTAATGATTGATAATATATGAATGATGATTGATGATTCATGATACATGATTGATGATTGATGATTGATGACTGATGATTGATGATTGATGATTGATGATTGATGATTGATGATTGATGATTGATGATTGATGATTGATGATTGATGATTGATGATTGATGATTGATGATTGATGATTGATGATTGATGATTGATGATTGATGATTGATGATTGATGATTGATGATTGATGATTGATGATTGATGATTGATGATTGATGATTGATGATTGATGATTGATGATTGATGATTGATGATTGATTATTGATGATTGATGAACGATGATTGATGATTGACGATTGATGATTGATGATTGATGATTGATGATTGATGATTGATGATTGATGATTGATGATTGATGATTGATTATTGATGATTGATGAACGATGATTGATGATTGACGATTGATGAGTGATGATTGATGATCGATGATTGATGCTTGATGTTTGATGATTAATGATTGATGATTGATGATTGATGATTGATGATTGATAATTGTTGCTTGATGATTGATGATTGATGATTGATGATTGATGATGGATGATTGATGATTGATGATTGATGAATGATAATTTATGATTGGTGATTGATGACTGATGATTTACGATTGATGATTGATAAGATATGATTGACGATTGATGATAGATGATTGATGATTGATGATTGTTGATTGATGATTGATTATTGATGATTAATGATTGATGATTCATAAGTAATGATTGATGATTGATAAATGATGATTGATGATTGACGATTGATGATTGATGATTGATGATTGATGATTGATGATCGATCATTTATCATTGATGATTGATGATTGATGAATGGTGATTGATGATTGATGATTGATGATTGATGATTGATGATTGATGATTGATGATTGATGATTGATGATCGGTGATTGATGATTGATGATTGATGAGTGATGGTTACTGACTGATGATTGATGATTGATGATTGATGATTGGTGATTGATGATTGAAAATTGATGATTAATGATTGATGATTGATGATTGATGATTGATGATTGATGATTGATGATTGATGATTGATGATTGATGATTGATGTTTGATGATTGATGATTGATGATTGATGATTGATGATTGATGATTGATGATTGATGATTGATGATTACTGACTGATGATTGATGACTGATGATTGATGTTTGATGATTGATGATTGATGATTGATGAGCGGTGGTTACTGACTGATGATTGATGATTGGTGATTGATGATTGAAGATTGATGATTAATGATTGATGATTGATGATTGATGATTGATGATTGATGATTGATGATTGATGATTGATGATTGATGATTGATGGTTGATGATTGATGATTGATGATTGATGATTGATGATTGATGATTGATGATTGATGATTTATAATTGATGATTGATTATTGATGATTGATGACTGATGATTGATGATTGATGATTGATGGTTACTGACTGATGATTGATGACTGATGATTGATGATTGATGATTGATGATTGATGATTTATGATTGATAATATATGATTGATGATTGATGATTGATGATACATGATTGATGATTGATGATTGATGATTGATAATTGATGACTGATGATTGATGATTGATGATTGATGATTGATGATTGATGATTGATGATTGATGATTGATGATTGATGATTGATGATTGATGATTGATGATTAATGATTGATGATTGATGATTGATGATTGATGATTGATGATTGATGATTGATGATTGATGATTGATGATTGATGATTGATGATTGATGATTGATGATTGATGATTGATGATTGATGATTGATGATTGATGATTGATGATTGATGATTGATGATTGATGATTGATGATTGATGATTGATGATTGATGATTGATGATTGATGATTGATGATTGATGATTGATGATTGATGATTGATGATTGATGATTGATGATTGATGATTGATGATTGATGATTGATGATTGATGATTGATGATTGATGATTGATGATTGATGATTGATGATTGATGATTGATGATTGATGATTAATGATTGATGATTGATTATTGATGATTGATGAACGATGATTGATGATTGACGATTGATGAGTGAAGATTGATGATTGATGATCGATGATTGATGCTTGATGATTGATGATTTATGATTGATGATTGATGATTGATGATTGATGATTGATGATTGATGATTGATGATTGATGATTGATGATTGATGATTGATGATTGATGATCGGTGATTGATGATTGATGATTGATGAGTGATGGTTACTGACTGATGATTGATGATTGATGATTGATGATTGGTGATTGATGATTGAAAATTGATGATTAATGATTGATGATTGATGATTGATGATTGATGATTGATGATTGATGATTGATGATTGATGATTGATGTTTGATGATTGATGATTGATGATTGATGATTGATGATTGATGATTGATGATTGATGATTACTGACTGATGATTGATGACTGATGATTGATGATTGATGATTGATGATTGATGATTGATGAGCGGTGGTTACTGACTGATGATTGATGATTGGTGATTGATGATTGAAGATTGATGATTAATGATTGATGATTGATGATTGATGATTGATGATTGATGATTGATGATTGATGATTGATGATTGATGATTGATGATTGATGATTGATGATTGATGATTGATGGTTGATGATTGATGATTGATGATTGATGATTGATGATTGATGATTGATGATTGATAATTGATGATTGATTATTGATGATTGATGACTGATGATTGATGATTGATGATTGATGGTTACTGACTGATGATTGATGACTGATGATTGATGATTGATGATTGATGATTTATGATTGATAATATATGATTGATGATTGATGATTGATGATACATGATTGATGATTGATGATTGATGATTGATGATTGATGATTGATAATTGATGACTGATGATTGATGATTGATGATTGATGATTGATGATTGATGATTGATGATTGATGATTGATGATTGATGATTGATGATTGATGATTGATGATTGATGATTGATGATTGATGATTGATGATTGATGATTGATGATTGATGATTGATGATTGATGATTGATGATTGATGATTGATGATTGATGATTGATGATTGACGATTGATGATTGATGATTGATGATTGATGATTGATGATTGATGATTGATGATTGATGATTGATGATTGATGATTGATGATTGATGATTGATGATTGATGATTAATGATTGATGATTGATTATTGATGATTGATGAACGATGATTGATGATTGACGATTGATGAGTGAAGATTGATGATTGATGATCGATGATTGATGCTTGATGTTTGATGATTTATGATTGATGATTGATGATTGATGATTGATAATTGTTGCTTGATGATTGATGATTGATGATTGATGATGGATGATTGATGATTGATGATTGATGAATGATAATATATGATTTATGATTGATGACTGATGATTGACGATTGATGATTGATAAGATATGATTGATGATTGATGATTGATGATTGATGATTGATGATTGATGATTGGTGATTGATGATAGATGATCGATCATTGATCATTGATAAATGTTCATTGATGATTGATGATTGATGATTGATGATGGATGATTGATGACTGATGATTGATGATTGATGATTGATGATTGATAATTGATGGTTGATGTGTGATGATTGATGATTGATGATTGATGATTGATGATTGATGATTGATGATTGATGATTGATGATTGATGATTGATGAATGATGACTGATGACTGATGATTGATGATTGATGATTGATGATTGAAGATTGGAAATTGATGACTGACGTTTGATGTTTGATGGTTGATAATTGATGAGTGATGATTGATGATTGATGATTTATGATTGATAATATATGATTGATGATTGATGATACATGATTGATGATTGATGATTGATGATTGATGATTGATGACTGACGATTGATGATTGATGATTGATGATTGATGATTGATGATTGATGACTGACGATTGATGATTGATGATTGATGATTGATGGTTGATGATTGATGATCGATCATTGATCATTGATGATTGATGATTGATAATTCATAGTTATCGATTGATGATTGAGAATTGATTATTGATGGTTGATGATTGATGATTCATCATTGGTGATTGCTGATAGATGATTGATGATTCATCATTGGTGATTGCTGATTGATGATTGATGACTGATGACTGATGATTGATGATTGATGATTGATGATTGATAAGTGATGATTGATGATTGATGTTTGATGATTGATGATTGAGGTTTGATGATTGATGATTGATGATTGATGATTGATGCTTGATGATTGATGATTATTGATTGATGATTGATGATTGATGATTGATGATTGATGATTGATGATTGATGATTGATGATTGATGATTGATGATTGATGCTTGATGATTGATGATTGATGATTAATGATTGATGATTGATGATTGATGATTGATGATTGATGATTGATGATTGATGATTGATGATTGATAATTGATGATTTATGATTTATGATTGATGATTGATGATTGATGATTGATGATTGATGATTGATGATTGATGATTGATGATTGATGATTGATAATTGATGATTGATGATTGATGATTGATAATTGATGATTGTTGATTGATGATTGATGATCGATGATTGATGATTGATGACTGATGACTGATGATTGATGATTGATGATTGATGATTGATGATTGATGATTGGTAATTGATGTTTGATGATTGATGATTGATGATTGATGATTGATGATTGATGATTGATGATTGATGATTGATGATTGATGATTGATGATTGTGATTAATGATTGATGATTGATGATTGATGATTGATGATTGATGATTGATGATTGATGATTGATGATTGATGATTGATGATTGATGATTGATGATTGATGATTGATGATTGATGATTAATGATTGATGATTGATGATTGATGATTGATGATTACTGGTTGATGATTGATGATTGATGATTGATGATTGATGATTGATGATTGATGATTGATGATTGATGATTGATGATTGATGATTGATGATTGATGATTAATGATTGATGATTGATGATTGATGATTGATGATTGATAATTAGTGATTGATGATTGATGATTGATGATTGAGGGTTACTGACTGATGATTGATGATTGAATATTGATGATTGATGATTGATGATTGATGATTGATGATTGATGATTGATGATTGATGATTGACGATTGACGATTGATGATTGATGATTGATGACTCATGATTGATGATTGATGATTGATGATTGATGATTGATGATTGACGATTGATAATTGATGATTGATAATTGCAAATTGATGATTGATGTTTGATATTTGATTATTGATGGTTGATGATTGATAATTGCTAATGGATGATTGATTATTTATGATTAATGATTGAAAATTGATGATTAATGATTGATGATTGATGAATTATGATTGATAATTGATGATTGATGATTAATGATTGATGATTGATGATTGATGATTGATGATTGATGATTGATGATTGATGATTGATAATTAATGATTGATGATTGATGATTGATGATTGATGATTGATGATTGATGGTCGATAATTGATGGTTGATGATTGATAATTGCAAACTGATGATTGATCTTTGATATTTGATGATTGATGATTGATGATTGATGCTTGACGATTGATGATTGATAATATACGATTGATGATTCATGATTGATGATTGATGATTGATGATTGATGATTGATATTTGATTATTGATGGTAGATGATTGATAATTGCAAATGGATGATTGATTATTCATGATTGATGATTGATGATTTATGATTGATGATGGATGATTGATGATTGATGATTGATGATTGACGGTTGACGGTTGATGATTGATTATTGATGATTGATGATTCATGAGTGCTGATTGATGATTGATGATTTATGATTGATGATTGGTGATTAATAATTGATGTCTGATGATTGACGATTGATGATTGATAATTTATAATTGATGATTGCTGATTGATGATTGATGATTGATGATTGATGATTGATGATTGATGATTGATGATTGAAGATTGATGATTAATGATAAATGATTGGTGATTGATGATTGATGATCGATGATTGATGATTGATGATTGATGATTGATGACTGATGATTGACGATTGATGATTGATAATTTATAATTGATGATTGATGATTGACGATTAATGATTGAAGATTGATGATTAATGATAAATGATTGGTGATTGATGATTGATGATTGATGATTGATGATTGATGATTTATGATTGATGGTTGATGATTTATGATTGATGATTGATGATTGACGAATGATAATATATGATATATGATTGACGATTTATGACTGATAATATATGATTGTTGATTGATGATTGGTGATATATGAATGAAGATTGATGATTGATGGTTGATGATTCATGATTGATGATTGATGACTGATGATTGATGATTGATGATTACTGATTGATGATTGATGATTGATGATTTATGATTGATGGTTGATGATTTATGATTGATGATTGATGATTGACGAATGATAATATATGATATATGATTGACGATTTATGACTGATAATATATGATTGTTGATTGATGATTGGTGATATATGAATGAAGATTGATGATTGATGGTTGATGATTGATGATTGATGATTAATGATTGATGATTGATGATTGATGATTGATGATTGATGATTGATGATAGATGATAGATGATAGATGATTGATGATTGATGATTGATCATTGATCATTGATCATTGATGATTGATGATTGATGATTGATGATTTATGATTGATGGTTGATGATTTATGATTGATGATTGATGATTGATGATTGATGATTGACGATTGATAATATGTGATATATGATTGTCGATTTATGATTGATAATATATGATTGTTGATTGATGATTGGTAATATATGAATGATGATTGATGAATGATGATTATGATTGATGATTGATGATTGATGATTGATGGTTGATGATTGGTAATTGCAAATTGATGATTGATGATTGACGGTTGATGATTGATATTATATGATTGACGATTGATGATTGATAAAATATGATTGATGATTGATTCGTGATGATTGATTGTTGATGATTGATGATTGCAAATAGATGATTGATGATTGATGATTGATGATTGATGATTGATGATTGATGATAGATGATTGAGGATTGATGATTGATGATTAATGATTAATGATTGATGATTGATGATTGATGATTGATGATTGATGATTGATGATTGATGATTGATGATTGATGATTGATGATTGATGATTGATGATTGATGATGGATGATTGATGATTAATGAATGATGATTGATGAATTATGATTTATGATTGATGATTGATAATTGATGCTTGATTCTTGATTCTTGATGATTGATGATTGATGATTGATGATTGATGATTGATGATTCGTGATTGATGATTGATGATTGATGATTGATGATTGATGATTGACGATTGATGATTGATGATTGATGATTCATGATTGATGATTGATGCTTGATGATTGATGATTGATGATTGATGATTGATGATTGATGATTGATGATTGATGATTGATGATTGACGATTGAAAATTGATGATTGAGGATTGATGATTGATGATTGACGATTGATGATTGATGATTCATGATTCATGATTGATGATTGATGATTGATGATTGATGATTGATGATTGATGATTGATGATTGATGATTGATGATTGATGATTGATGAATGATGTTTGACGATCGATAATTGGTGATTGATAATTGCAAATTGATTATTGATGTTTGATATTTGATGATTGATGATTGATGATTGAAAATTGATGATTAATGATTGATGATTGATGAATTATGATTGATGATTGATGATTAATGATTGATGATTGATGATTGATGATTGATGATTGATGATTGATGATTGATGATTGATGATTGATGATTGATGATTGATGATTGATGATTGATGATTGATGATTGATGATTGATGATTGATGATTGATGATTGATGATTGATGATTGATGATTGATAATTGATGGTTGATGATTGATAATTGCAAATTGATGATTGATGTTTGATATTTGATGATTGATGATTGATGATTGATGATTGATGATTGATGATTGATGATTGATGATTGATGATTGATGCTTGACGATTGATGATTGATAATATATGGTTGATGATTCATGATTGATGATTGATGATTGATCGTTGATGGTTGATATTTGATTATTGATGGTTGATGAGTGATAATTGCAAATGGATGGTTGATTATTCATGATTGATGATTGATGATTGATAATTTATGATGGATGATTGATGATTGATGATTGACGGTTGATGATTGATTATTGATGATTGATGATTCATGAGTGCTGATTGATGATTTATGATTTATGATTGATGATTGATGATTAATGATTGATGACTGATGACTGACGATTGATGATTGATAATTTATAATTGATGATTGATGATTGATGATTGATGATTGATGATTGAAGATTGAAGATTGATGATTAATGATAAATGATTGGTAATTGATGATTGATGATTTATGATTGATGATTGATGATTGATGATTGATGATTGATGATTAATGATTGATGATTTATTATTGATGATTGATGATAGATGATATATGATTGATGATTGATGATTGATCGTTGATCATTGATGATTGATGATTGATGCTTGATGATTGATGATTGATGATTGGTGATTGATGATTGATGATTGATGATTGATGATTGATGATTGATAATTGATGATTGATGATTGATGATTGATGATTGATGATTGATGATTGATGATTACTGGTTGATGATTGATGATTGATGATTGATGATTGATGATTGATGATTGATGATTAATGATTGATGATTGATGATTGATGATTGAAAATTAATGATTGATGATTGATGATTGATGATTGAGGGTTACTGACTGATGATTGATGATTGAATATTGATGATTGATGATTGATGATTGATGATTGATGATTGATGATTTATGATTGATGATTGACGATTGACGATTGACGATTGATGATTGATGATTGATGATTCATGATTGATGATTGATGATTGATGATTGATGATTGACGATTGATAATTGATGATTGATAATTGCAAATTAATGATTGATGTTTGATGTTTGATTATTGATGGCTGATGATTGATAATTGCAAATGGATGATTGATTATTCATGATTAATGATTGAAAATTGATGATTAATGATTGATGATTGATGAATTATGATTGATGATTGATGATTGATAATTGATGATTAATGATTGATGATTGATGATTGATGATTGATGATTGATGATTGATGATTGATAATTGATGATTGATGATTGATGATTGATGATTGATGATTGATGATTGATGGTCGATAATTGATGGTTGATGATTGATAATTGATGTTTGATATTTGATGATTGATGATTGATGATTGATGCTTGACGATTGATGATTGATAATATACGATTGATGATTCATGATTGATGATTGATGATTGATGGTTGATGATTGATATTTGATTATTGATGGTTGATGATTGATAATTGCAAATGGATGATTGATTATTCATGATTGATGATTGATGATTTATGATTGATGATGGATGATTGATGATTGATGATTGATGATTGATGATTGATGATTGATGAGTGACGGTTGATGATTGATTATTGATGATTGATGATTCATGAGTGCTGATTGATGATTGATGATTTATGATTGATGATTGGTGATTAATAATTGATGACTGATGATTGACGATTGATGATTGATAATTTATAATTGATGATTGTTGATTGATGATTGATGATTGAAGATTGATGATTAATGATAAATGATTGGTGATTGATGATTGATGATTGATGATTGATGATTGATGATTGATGATTGATGATTGATGATTGATGATTGATGATTGATGATTGATGATTGATGATTGATGATTGATGATTGATGATTGATGATTGATGATTGATGATTGATGATTGATGATTGATGATTGATGATTGATGATTGATGATTGATGATTGATGATTGATGATTGATGATTGATGATTGGTGATTGATGATTGATGACTGATGATTGACGATTGATGATTGATAATTTATAATTGATGATTGATGATTGATGATTGATGATTGATGATTGAAGATTGATGATTAATGATAAATGATTGGTGATTGATGATTGATGATTGATGATTGATGATTGATGATTCATGATTGATGATTGATGATTGATGATTGATGATTGATGATTGATGATTGATGATTGATGATTGATGATTGATGATTAATGATTGATGATTGATGATTGATGATAGATGATAGATGATTGATGATTGATGATTGATCATTGATCATTGATCATTGATCATTGATCATTGATGATTGATGATTGATGATTTATGATTGATGGTTGATAATTTATGATTGATGATTGATGATTGATGATTGACGAATGATAATATATGATATATGATTGTCGATTTATGACTGATAATATATGATTGATGTTTGATGATTGGTGATATATGAATGATGATTGATGATTGATGATTGATGATTGATGATTGATGATTAATGATTGATGAGTGATGATTGATGATTGATGATAGATGATAGATGATAGATGATAGATGATTGATGATTGATGATTGATCATTGATCATTGATCATTGATGATTGATGATTGAAGATTGATGATTTATGATTGATGGTTGATGATTTATGATTGATGATTGATGATTGATGATTGATGATTGATGATTGACGATTGATAATATGTGATATATGATTGTCGATTTTTGATTGATAATATATGATTGTTGATTGATGATTGGTGATATATGAATGATGATTGATGAATGATGATTGATGATTGATGATTGATGATTGATGATTGATGATTGATGATTGATGATTGATGATTGATGATTGATGGTTGATGATTGGTAATTGCAAATTGATGATTGATGATTGACGGTTGATGATTGATATTATATGATTGACGATTGATGATTGATAAAATATGATTGATGATTGATTAGTGATGATTGATTGTTGATGATTGATGATTGCAAATAGATGATTGATGATTGATGATTGATGATAGATGATGGATGATTGGTGATTGATGATTGATGATTGATCATTGATCATTGATCATTGATCATTGATGATTGATGATTGATGATTGATGATTGATGATTGATGATGGATGATTGATGATTAATGAACGATGATTGATGAATTATGATTGATGATTGATAATTGATGCTTGATTATTGATGAGTGATGATTGATGATTGATGAGTGATGATTGATGATTGATGATTGATGATTGATGATTGGTGATTGATGATTGATGATTGATGATTGATGATTGAAGATTGATGATTGATGATTGATAATTGATGATTGATGATTGACGATTGATGATTGATGATTGATGATTCATGATTGATGATTGATGATTGATGATTGATAATAGATGATTGATGATTGATGATTGATGATTAATGATTAATGATTGATGATTGATGATTGATGATTGATGATTGATGATTGATGATGGATGATTGATGATTAATGAATAATGATTGATGAATTATGATTGATGATTGATAATTGATGCTTGATTATTGATGATTGATGATTCATAATTGATGATTGATGATTGATGATTGATGATTGATGATTGATGATTGATTATTGATGATTGATGATTGATGATTGATGATTGACGATTGAAGATTGATGATTGATGATTAATAATTGATGATTGATGATTGACGATTGATGATTGATGATTGATGATTCATGATTGATGATTGATGATTGATGATTCATGATTGATGATTGATGATTCATGATTGATGATTGATGATTGATGATTGATGATTGATGTTTGACGATTGATAATTGATGATTGATAATTGCAAATTAATGATTGATGTTTGATATTTGATGATTGATGATTGATGATTGATGATTGAAAATTGATGATTAATGATTGATGATTGATGAATTATGATTGATGATTGATGATTAATGATTGATGATTGATGATTGATGATTGATGATTGATGGTTGATGATTGATGATTGATGATTGATGATTGATGATTGATGATTGATGATTGATGATTGATGATTGATGATTGATGATTGATAATTGATAATTGATGGTTGATGATTGATAATTGCAAATTGATGATTGATGTTTGATATTTGATGATTGATGATTGATGATTGATGCTTGACGATTGATGATTGATAATATATGGTTGATGATTCATGATTGATGATTGATGATTGATCGTTGATGATTGATATTTGATTATTGATGGTTGATGAGTGATAATTGCAAATGGATGATTGATTATTCATGATTGATGATTGATGATTTATGATTTATGATTGATGATTGATGATTGATGATTGATGATTGACGGTTGATGATTGATTATTGATAATTGATGATTCATGAGTGCTGATTGATGATTGATGATTGATGATTTATGATTGATGATTGATGATTAATGATTGATGACTGATGACTGACGATTGATGATTGATAATTTATAATTGATGATTGATGATTGATGATTGAAGATTGAAGATTGATGATTAATGATAAATGATTGGTGATTGATGATTGATGATTGATGATTGATGATTAATGATTGATGATTGATGATTGATGATTGATGATAGATGATATATGATTGATGATTGATGATTGATCATTGGTCATTGATGATTGATGATTGATGATTGATGATTTATGATTGATGGTTGATGATTTATGATTGATGATTGATGATTGATGATTGATGATCGATCATTGATCATTGATGATTGATGATTGATCATTGATGATTGATGATTTATGATTGATGGTTAATGATTTATGATTGATGATTGATGATTGATGATTGATGATTGATGATTGATGATTGATGATTGATAATTGATGGTTGATGATTGATGATTGATGTTTGATCATTGATCATTGATCATTGATCATTGATGATTGATGATTGATGATTGATGATGGATGATTGATGATTAATGAATGATGATTGATGAATTATGATTGATGATTGATAATTGATGCTTGATTATTGATGAGTGATGATTGATGATTGATGAGTGATGATTGATGATTGATGATTGATGATTGGTGATTGATGATTGATGATTGATGATTGATGATTGATGATTGATGATTGAAGATTGATGATTGATGATTGATAATTGATGATTGATGATTGACGATTGATGATTGATGATTGATGATTGATGATTCATGATTGATGATTGATGATTGATGATTAATGATAGATGATTGATGATTGATGATTGATGATTAATGATTGATGATTGATGATTGATGATTGATGATTGATGATTGATGATTGATGATTGATGATTGATGATTGATGATGGATGATTGATGATTAATGAATGATGATTGATGAATTATGATTGATGATTGATAATTGATGCTTGATTATTGATGATTGATGATTGATGATTGATGATTGATGATTGATGATTGATGATTGATGATTGATTATTGGTGATTGATGATTGATGATTGACGATTGAAGATTGATGATTGATGATTGATAATTGATGATTGATGATTGACGATTGATGATTGATGATTGATGATTCATGATTGATGATTGATGATTGATGATTCATGATTGATGATTGATCATTGGTCATTGATGATTGATGATTGATGATTGATGATTGATGATTGATGATTGATGATTGATGATTTATGATTGATGGTTGATGATTTATGATTGATGATTGATGATTGATGATTGATGATTGATGATTGATGATTGATAATTGATAATTGATGATTGATGATTGATGATTGGTGATTGATCATTGATCATTGATCATTGATCATTGATGATTGATGATTGATGATTGATGATTGATGATGGATGATTGATGATTAATGAATGATGATTGATGAATTATGATCGATGATTGATAATTGATGCTTGATTATTGATGAGTGATGATTGATGATTGATGAGTGATGATTGATGATTGATGATTGATGATTGATGATTGGTGATTGATGATTGATGATTGATGATTGATGATTGATGATCGAAGATTGATGATTGATGATTGATAATTGATGATTGATGATTGACGATTGATGATTGATGATTGATGATTGATGATTCATGATTGATGATTGATGATTGATGATTGATGATAGATGATTGATGATTGATGATTGATGATTAATGATTGATGATTGATGATTGATGATTGATGATTGATGATTGATGATTGATGATGGATGATTGATGATTAATGAATGATGATTGATGAATTATGATTGATGATTGATAATTGATGCTTGATTATTGATGATTGATGATTCATGATTGATGATTGATGATTGATGATTGATGATTGATTATTGATGATTGATGATTGATGATTGACGATTGAAGATTGATGATTGATGATTGATAATTGATGATTGATGATTGATGATTGATGATTGATGATTAATGATTGATGATTGATGATTGATGATTGATGATTGATGATTGATGGTTGATGATTGATGATTGATGATTGATGATTGATGATTGATGATTGATGATTGATGATTGATGATTGATGATTGATGATTGATGATTGATGATTGATGATTGATAATTGATGGTTGGTGATTGATAATTGCAAATTGATGATTGATGTTTGATATTTGATGATTGATGATTGATGATTGATGCTTGATCGTTGATGATTGATATTTGATTATTGATGGTTGATGAGTGATAATTGCAAATGGATGATTGATTATTCATGATTGATGATTGATGATTTATGATTTATGATTGATGATTGATGATTGATGATTGATGATTGACGGTTGATGATTGATTATTGATGATTGATGATTCATGAGTGCTGATTGATGATTGATGATTGATGATTTATGATTGATGATTGATGATTAATGATTGATGACTGATGACTGACGATTGATGATTGATAATTTATAATTGATGATTGATGATTGATGATTGAAGATTGAAGATTGATGATTAATGATAAATGATTGTTGATTGATGATTGATGATTGATGATTGATGATTGATGATTAATGATTGATGATTGATGATTGATGATAGATGATATATGATTGATGATTGATGATTGATCATTGGTCATTGATGATTGATGATTGATGATTGATGATTGATGATTTATGATTGATGGTTGATGATTTATGATTGATGATTGATGATTAATGATTGATGATTGATGATTGATGATAGATGATATATGATTGATGATTGATGATTGATCATTGGTCATTGATGATTGATGATTGATGATTGATGATTGATGATTGATGATTGATGATTGATGATTGATGATTGATGATTTATAATTGATGGTTGATGATTTATGATTGATGATTGATGATTGATGATTGATGATTGATGATTGATGATTGATGATTGATGATTGATGATTGATGGTTGATGATTGATGATTGATGATTGATGGTTGATGATTGATGACTGACGATTAACGATTGATGATTGATGATTGATGATTGATGATTGATGATTGATGATTGATGATTGATGAGTGATGATTGATGATTGATGATTGATGATTGATGATTGATGATTGATGATTGATGATTGATGATTGATGATTGATGATTGATGAGTGATGATTGATGATTGATGATTGATGATTGATGATTGATGATTGATGATTGATGATTGATGATTGATGATTGTTGATTGATGATTGATGATTGATGGTTGATGATTGGTAATTGCAAATTGATGATTGATGATTGACGATTGATGATTGATATTATATGATTGACGATTGATATAATATGATTCATGATTGATTAGTGATGATTGATGGTTGATTATTGATGATTGCAAATAGATGATTGATGATTGATGATTGACGATTGATGATTGATAATATATGATTGAATATTGATGATTGCCGATTGATGAATGATAATATATGATTGATGATTGATGACTGATGATTGACGATTGATGATTGATAATATATGATTGATGATTGGAGATTGGTGATTGATGATTTATGATTGATAATTGATGATTGATGATTAATGATTAATGATGAATGATTTATGATTGATGATTGATGATTGATAAGTGATGACTAATGTTTGATGATTGATGATTCATGATTGATGATTAAAGATTGCAAATCGATGATTGATGTTTGCTGTTTTCTGTTTGATGATTGATGATTGATGATTGAAGATTGGTGATTAATGATTGATGATCGATCATTGATCATTGATGATTGATGATTGATATTTCATAATTGACGATTGATGATCGAGAATTGATTGTTGATGGTTAATGATTGATGGTTGATGATTCATCATTGGTGATTGCTGATTGATGATTGATGACTGATGACTGATGACTGATGATTGATGATTGATGATTGATGATTGATGATTGATGATTTATGATTGATAAGTGATGATTAATGTTTGATGATTGATGATTGATGATTGCAAATCGATGATTGATGTTTGCTGTTTGCTGTTTGATAATTGATGATTGATGATTGATGATTGATGATTGAAGATTGGTGATTGATGATTGATGATCGATCATTGATCATTGATGATTGATGATTGATATTTCATAATTGACGATTGATGATTGAGAAATGATTGCTGATGGTTAATGATTGATGGTTGATGATTCATCATTGGTGATTGCTGATTGATGATTGATGACTGATGACTGATGACTGATGATTGATGATTGATGATTGATAATTGATAATTGATGAGTGATGATTGATGATTGATAATTGATGATTGATGATTGATAATTGATGATTGATAATTGCAAATTGATGTTTGATGTTTGATGATTGATGATTGATGATTGATGATTGATGATTGATGATTGATGATTAATGATTGAAAATTGATGATTAATGATTGATGATTGATTAATTATGATTGATGATTGATGATTAATGATTGATGATTGATGATTGATGATTGATGATTGATGATTGATGATTGATGATTGATGATTGAAGATTTATGATTGATGATTGATGATTGATGATTGATGATTGATGATTGATGATTGATAATTGATGGTTGATGATTGATGATTGATGATTGACGATTGATGATTGATGATTAATGATTAATGATTGATGATTGATGATTGATGATTGATGATTTATGATTGATGATTGATGATTGATGATTGATGATTGATGATTGATGATTGATGATTGATGATTGATGATTGATGATTGATGATTGATGATTGATGATTGATGATAGATGATTGATGATAGATGATTGATGATTAGTGATTGATGATTGATGTTTGCTGTTTGCTGTTTGCTGTTTGATGATTGATGATTGATGATTGATGATTGATGATTGGTGATTGATGATTGATGATCGATCATTGATCATTGATGATTGATGATTGATATTTCATAATTGACGATTGATGATTGCGAATTGATTGTTGAATGTTAATGATTGATGGTTGATGATTCATCATTGGTGATTGCTGATTGATGACTGATAACTGATGACTGATGATTGATGATTGATGATTGATGATTGATAATTGATAATTGATGAGTGATGATTGATAATTGATGATTGATGATTGTGAACGATGATTGATGATTGATGATTGATGATTGATGATTGATGATTGAGGATTGAGGATTGATGATTGATGATTGATAATTGATGCTTGATGATTGATGAGTGATGATTGATAATTGATGATTGATGATTGATGAACGATGATTGATGATCGATGATTGAGGATTGATGATTGATGTTTGATAATTGATGCTTGATTATTGATGAGTAATGATTGATGATTGATGATTGATGATTGATGATTAGTGATTGATGATTGATGATTGATGATTGATGATTGATGATTGATGATTGATGATTGATGATTGATGATTGATGATTGACGATTGATGATTGTAGATTGATGATTCATGATTGGTGATTGATGATTGATGATTGATGATTGATGATTGATGATTGATGATTGATGATTGATGATTGATGATTGATGATTGATAATTGATGATTGATGATTGATGATTGATGATTGACGATTGATGATGGATGATTGATGATTCATGATTCATGATTGATGATTGATGATTGATGATTGATGATTGATGATTGATGATTGATGATTGATGATTGATGATTCATGATTCATGATTCATGATTGATGATTGATGATTGATGATTGATGATTGAACATTGATGATTGATGATTGATGCTTGATGATTGATGATTGACGATTGATGATTGATGATTGGTGATTGATGATTGATGATTGATGATTGATGATTGAAAATTGATGATTAATGATTTATGATTGATGAATTATGATTGATGATTGATGATTGATGATTAATGATTGATGATTGATGATTGATGATTGATGATTGATGATTGATATTTGATTTTTGATGGTTGATGATTGATAATTGCAAATGGATGATTGATTATTCATGATTGATGATTGATGATTTATGATTGATGATGGATGATTGATGATTGATGATTGATGATTGATGATTGACGGTTGATGATTGATTATTGATGATTGATGATTCATGAGTGCTGATTGATGATTGATGATTGATGATTTATGATTGATGATTGGTGATTAATAATTGATGTCTGATGATTGACGATTGATGATTGATAAAATGTGATTGATGATTGATTAGTGATGATTGATGATTGATGATTGAAGATTGATGATTAATGATAAATGATTGGTGATTGATGATTGATGATTGATGATTGATGATTGATGATTGATGATTGATGATTGATGATTGATGATTGATGACTGATGATTGACGATTGATGATTGATAATTTATAATTGATGATTGATGATTGATGATTGAAGATTGATGATTAATGATAAATGATTGGTGATTGATGATTGATGATTGATGATTGATGATTCATGATTCATGATTGATGATTGATGATTGATGATTGATGATTGATGATTGATGATTAATGATTGATGATTGATGATTGATGATAGATGATAGATGATTGATGATTGACCATTGATCATTGATCATTGATGATTGATGATTGATGATTGATGATTGATGATTTATGATTGATGGTTGATGATTTCTGATTGATGATTGATGATTGATGATTGACGAATGATAATATATGATATATGATTGTCGATTTATGACTGATAATATATGATTGTTGATTGATGATTGGTGATATATGAATGATGATTGATGATTGATGATTGATGATTGATGATTGATGATTGATGAATGACGATTGATGATTGATAATTTATAATTGATGATTGATGATCGATGATTGAAGATTGATGATTAATGATAAATGATTGGTGATTGATGATTGATGATTGATGATTCATGATTCATGATTGATGATTGATGATTGATGATTGATGATTGATGATTAATGATTGATGATTGATGATTGATGATAGATGATAGATGATTGATGATTGATGATTGATCATTGATCATTGATCATTGATGATTGATGATTGATGGTTGATGATTGATGATTTATGATTTATGATTGATGGTTGATGATTGATGATTGATGATTGATGATTGATGATTGACGAATGATAATATATGATATATGATTGTCGATTTATGTCTGATAATATATGATTGTTGATTGATGATTGGTGATATATGTATGATGATTGATGATTGATGATTGATGATTGATGATTGATGATTGATGATTGATGATTGATGATTAATGATTGATTATTGATGATTGATGATTGATGATAGATGATAGATGATAGATGATAGATGATTGATGATTGATGATTTATGATTGATGGTTGATGATTTATGATTGATGATTGATGATTGATGATTGACGATTGATAATATGTGATATATGATTGTCGATTTATGATTGATAATATATGATTGTTGATTGATGATTGGTTATATATGAATGATGATTGATGATTGATGATTGATGATTGATGATTGACGGTTGATGATTGATTATTGATGATTGATGATTCATGAGTGCTGATTGATGATTGATGATTGATGATTTATGATTGATGATTGGGGATTAATAATTGATGTCTGATGATTGACGATAGATGATTGATAATTTATAATTGATGATTGTTGATTGATGATTGATGATTGATGATTGAAGATTGATGATTAATGATAAATGATTGGTGATTGATGATTGATGATTGATGATTGATGATTGATGATTGATGATTGATGATTGATGATTGATGATTGATGATTGTTGACTGATGATTGACGATTGATGATTGATAATTTATAATTGATGATTGATGATTGATGATTGAAGATTGATGATTAATGATAAATGATTGGTGATTGATGATTGATGATTGATGATTCATGATTCATGATTGATGATTGATGATTGATGATTGATGTTTGATGATTGATGATTGATGATTAATGATTGATGATTGATGATTGATGATAGATGATAGATGATTGATGATTGATGATTGATGATTGATCATTGATGATTGATCATTGATGATTGATGATTGATGATTGATGATTGATGATTTATGATTGATGGTTGATGACTTATCATTGATGATTGATGATTGATGATTGACGAATGATAATATATGAGATATGATTGTCGTTTAAGACTGATAATATATGATTGTTGATTGATGATTGGTGATATATGAATGATGATTGATGATTGATGATTGATGATTGATGATTGATGATTGATGATTGATGATTAATGATTGATGATTGATGATTGATGATTGATGATTGATGATAGATGATAGATGATAGATGATAGATGATAGATGATAGATGATAGATGATTGATGATTGATGATTGATCATTGATCATAGATGATTGATGATTGATGATTGCAAATTGATGATTGATGTTTGAAATTTGATGATCGATGATTGATGATTGATGCTTGACGATTGATGATTGATAATATACGATTGACGATTCATGATTGATGATTGATGATTGATGGTTGATGATTGAAATTTGATTATTGATGGTTGATGATTGATAATTGCAAATGGATGATTGATTATTCATGATTGATGATTGATGATTTATGATTGATGATGGATGATTGATGATTGATGATTGATGATTGATGATTGATGATTGACGGTTGATGATTGATTATTGATGATTGATGATTCATGAGTGCTGATTGATGATTGATGATTGATGATTTATGATTGATGATTGGTGATTAATAATTGATGTCTGATGATTGACGCTTGATGATTGATAATTTATAATTGATGATTGTTGATTGATGATTGATGATTGATGATTGATGATTGATGATTGATGATTGATGATTGATGATTGATGATTGAAGATTGATAATTAATGATAAATGATTGGTGATTGATGATTGATGATTGATGATTGATGATTGATGATTGATGATTGATGATTGATGATTGATGACTGATGATTGACGATTGATGATTGATAATTTATAATTGATGATTGATGATTGATGATTGAAGATTGATGATTAATGATAAATGATTGGTGATTGATGATTGATGATTGATGATTGATGATTGATGATTCATGATTGATGATTGATGATTGTTGATTGATGATTGATGATTGATGATTAACGATTGATGATTGATGATTGATGATAGATGATAGATGATTGATGATTGATGATTGATGATTGATCATTGATCATTGATGATTGATGATTGATGATTGATGATTGATGATTGATGATTTATGATTGATGGTTGATGATTTATGATTGATGATTGATGATTTATGATTGACGAATGATAATATATGATATATGATTGTCGATTTATGACTGATAATATATGATTGTTGATTGATGATTGGTGATATATGAATGATGATTGATGATTGATGATTGATGATTGATGATTGATGATTAATGATAGATGATTGATGATTGATGATTGATGATAGATATTAGATGATAGATGATTGATGATTGATGATTGATCATTGATCATTGATGATTGATGATTGATGATTGATGATTGATGATTGATGATTTATGATTGATGGTTGATGATTTATGATTGATGATTGATGATTGATGATTGATGATTGACGATTGAAAATATGTGATATATGATTGTCGATTTATGATTGATAATATATGATTGTTGATTGATGATTGGTGATATATGAATGATGATTGATGATTGATGATTGATGATTGATGATTGATGATTGATGATTGATGATTGATGATTGATGATTGATGGTTGATGATTGGTAATTGCAAATTGATGATTGATGATTGACGGTTGATGATTGATATTATATGATTGACGATTGATGATTGATAAAATATGATTGATGATTGATTAGTGATGATTGATTGTTGATGATTGATGATTGCAAATAGATGATTGATGATTGATGATTGATGATAGAGAATTGATGATTGATGATTGATGATTGATGATTAATGATTGATGATTGATGATTGATGATTGATGATGGATGATTGATGATTAATGAATGATGATTGATGAATTATGATTGATGATTGATGATTGATAATTGATGCTTGATTATTGATGAGTGATGATTGATGATTGATGATTGATGATTGATGATTGGTGATAGATGATTGATGATTGATGATTGATGATTGATGATTGATGATTGATGATTGACGATTGATGATTGATGATTCATGATTCATGATTGATGATTGATGATTGATGATTGATGATTGATGATTGATGATTGATGATTGATGATTGATGATTGATGATTGATGATTGATGATTGATGATTGATGATTGATGATTGATGATTGATGATTGATGATTGATGATTGATGATTGTTGATTGATGATTGACGATTGAAGATTGATGATTGATGATTGATGATTGATAATTGACGATTGATGATTGATGATTGATGATTCATGATTGATGATTGATGATTGATGATTGATGATTGATGATTGATGATTGATGATTGATGATTGATGATTGATGATTGATGATTGATGATTGATGATTGATGATTGATGATTGATGTTTGACGATTGATAATTGTTGACTGATAATTGCAAAGTGATGATTGATGTTTGATTTTTGATGATTGATGATTGATTATTGATGATTGAAAATTGATGATTAATAATTGATGATTGATGGATTATGATTGATGATTGATGATTGATGATTAATGATTGATGATTGATGATTGATGATTGATGATTGATGATTGATGATTGATGATTGATGATTGATGATTGATGATTGATGATTTATAATTGATGATTGATGATTGATGATTGATAATTGATAGTTGATGATTGATAATTGCAAATTGATGATTGATGTTTGATATTTGATGATTGATGATTGATGATTGATGATTACTGGTTGATGATTGATGATTGATGATTGATGATTGATGATTAATGATTGATGATTGATGATTGATGATTGAAAATTAATGATTGATGATTGATGATTGATGATTGAGGGTTACTGACTGATGATTGATGATTGAATATTGATGATTGATGATTGATGATTGATGATTGACGATTGACGATTGACGATTGATGATTGATGATTGATGATTCATGATTGATGATTGATGATTCATGATTGATGATTGATGATTGATGATTGATGATTGACGATTGAGAATTGATGATTGATAATTGCAAATTGATGATTGATGTTTGATATTTGATTGTTGATGGTTGATGATTGATAATTGCAAATGGATGATTGATTATTCATGATTAATGATTGAAAATTGATGATTAATGATTGATGATTGATGAATTATGATTGATGATTGATGATTGATGATTAATGATTGATGATTGATGATTGATGATTGATGATTGATGATTGATGATTGATGATTGATGATTGATGATTGATGATTGATGATTGATGATTGATGATTGATGATTGATGATTGATGATTAATGATTGATGATTGATGATTGATGATTGATGGTCGATAATTGATTGTTGATGATAGATAATTGCAAGTTGATGATTGATGTTTGATATTTGATGATTGATGATTGATGCTTGACGATTGATGATTGATGATATACGATTGATGATTCATGATTGATGATTGATGATTGATGGTTGATGATTGATATTTGATTATTGATGGTTGATGATTGATAATTGCAAATGGATGATTGATTATTCATGATTGATGATTGATGATTTATGATTGATGATGGATGATTGATGATTGATGATTGATGATTGATGATTGATGATTGACGGTTGATGATTGATTATTGATGATTGATGATTCATGAGTGCTGATTGATGATTGATGATTGATGATTTATGATTGATAAGTGGTGATAAATAATTGATGACTGATGATTGACGATTGATGATTGATAATTTATAATTGATGATTGTTGATTGATGATTGATGATTGAAGATTGATGATTAATGATAAATGATTGGTGATTGATGATTGATGATTGATGATTGATGATTGATGATTGATGATTGATGATTGATGATTGATGATTGATGATTGATGATTGATGATTGATGATTGATGATAGATGATTGGTGATTGATGACTGATGATTGACGATTGATGATTGATAATTTATAATTGATGATTGATGATTCATGATTGAAGATTGATGATTAATGATAAATGATTGGTGATTGATGATTGATGATTGATGATTGATGATTGATGATTCATGATTGATGATTGATGATTGATGATTGATGATTGATGATTGATGATTGATGATTGATGATTGATGATTGATGATTGATGATTAATGATTGATGATTGATGATTGATGATAGATGATAGATGATTGATGATTGATGATTGACCATTGATCATTGATGATTGATGATTGATGATTGATGATTTATGATTGATGGTTGATGATTTATGATTGATGATTGATGATTGATGATTGACGAATGATAATATATGATATATGATTGTCGATTTATGACTGATAATATATGATTGTTGATTGATGATTGGTGATATATGAATGATGATTGATGACTGATGATTGATGATTTATGATTAACGATTGATGATTGATGATTGATGATTGATGATTGATGATAGATGATAGATGATTGATGATTGATCGTTAATCATTGATCATTGATGATTGATGATTGATGATTGATGATTTATGATTGATGGTTGATGATTTGTGATTGATGATTGATGATTGATGATTGATGATTGACGATTGATAATATGTGGTATATGATTGTCGATTTATGATTGATAATATATGATTGCTGATTGATGATTGGTGATGTATGAATGATGATTGATGAATGATGATTGATGATTGATAATTGATGGTTGATGATTGGTAATTGCAAATTGATGATTGATGATTGATTATTGATGATTGATTATAGATGATTGATGATTGATGATTGATGATTAATGATTGATGATTGATGATTGATGATTGATGATTGATGATTGATGATTGATGATTGATGATTGATGATTGATGATTGATGATTGATGATTGATGATTGATGATGGATGATTGATGATTAATGAATGATGATTGATGAATTATGATTGATAATTGATGCTTGATTATTGATGAGTGATGATTGATGATTGATGATTGATGATTGGTGATTGATGATTGATGATTGATGAGTGATGATTGATGATTGATGATTGATGATTGATAATTGATGCTTGATGATTGATGAGTGATGATTGATGATTGATGATTGATGATTGATGATTGATGATTGATGATTGATGATTGATGATTGATGATTGATGATTGACGATTGAAGATTGATGATTGATGATTGATGATTGACGATAGATGATTGATGATTGATGATTCATGATTGATGATTGATGATTGATGATTGATGATTGATGATTGATGATTGATGATTGATGATTGATGATTGATGATTGATGATTGATGATTGATGATTGATGTTTGACGATTGATAATTGATGATTGATAATTGCAAATTGATGATTGATGTTTGATATTTGATGATTGATGATTGATGATTGATGACTGATGATTGAAAATTGATGATTAATGATTGATGATTGATGAATTATGATTGATGATTGATGATTAATGATTGATGATTGATGATTGATGATTGATGATTGATGATTGATGATTGATGATTGATGATTGATGATTGATGATTGATGATTGATGATTGATGATTGATGATTGATGATTGATGATTGATGATTGATAATTGATGGTTGATGATTGATAATTGCAAATTGATGATTGAGGTTTGATATTTGATGATTGATGATTGATGCTTGACGATTGATGATTGATAATATATTATTGATGATTCATGATTGATGATTGATGATTGATCGTTGATGATTGATATTTGATTATTGATGGTTGATGAGTGATAATTGCAAATGGATGATTGATTATTCATGATTGATCATTGATGATTTATGATTTATGAATGATGATTGATGATTGATGATTGATGATTGACGGTTGATGATTGCTTATTGATGATTGATGATACATGAGTGCTGATTGATGATTGATGATTGATGATTTATGATTGATGATTGATGATTAATGATTGATGACTGATGACTGACGATTGATGATTGATAATTTATAATTGATGGTTGATGATTGATGATTGAAGATTGAGGATTGATGATTAATGATAAATGATTGGTGATTGATGATTGATGATTGATGATTGATGATTGATGATTGATGATTGATGATTAATGATTGATGATTGATGACTGATGATAGATGATATATGATTGATGATTGATCATTGATCATTGATCATTGATGATTGATGATTGATGATTGATGATTGATGATTGATGATTGATGATTTATGATTGATGGTTGATGATTTATGATTGATGATTGATGATTGATGATTGATGGTTGATGATTGATGATTGATGATTGATGATTGATGATTGATGATTGATGATTGATGATTGATGATTGATGACTGACGATTGACGATTGATGATTGATGATTGATGATTGATGATTGATGATTGATGATTGATGATTGATGAGTGATGATTGATGATTGATGATTGATGATTGATGATTGATGATTGATGATTGATGATTGATGATTGATGATTGATGATTGATGATTGATGATTGATGATTGATGAGTGATGATTGATGATTGATGATTGATGATTGATGATTGATGATTGATGATTGATGATTGATGATTGATGATTGATGATTGATGATTGATGATTGATGATTGATGATTGATGATTGATGATTGATGATTGATGATTGATGATTGATGATTGATGATTGATGATTGATGATTGATGATTGATGATTGATGATTGATGATTGATGATTGATGATTGATGATTGATGATTGATGATTGATGATTGATGATTGATGATTGATGGTTGATGATTGGTAATTGCAAATTGATGATTGATGATTGACGATTGATGATTGATATTATATGATTGAAGATTGATGATTGATAAAATATGATTGATGATTGATTAGTGATGATTGATGGTTGATTATTGATGATTGCAAATAGATGATTGATGATTGATAATTGACGATTGATGATTGATTATATATGATTGAATATTGATGATTGCCGATTGATGAATGATAATATATGATTGATGATTGATGACTGATGATTGACGATTGAAGATTGATAATATATGATTGATGATTGGAGATTGGTGATTGAACATTTATGATTGATGATTGATGATTGATGATTAATGAGTAATGATTTATGATTGATGATTGATGATTGATAAGTGATGATTAATGTTTGATGATTGATGATTCATGATTGATGATTAAAGATTGCAAATCGATGATTGATGTTTGCTGTTTTCTGTTTGATGATTGATGATTGATGATTGAAGATTGGTGATTGATGATCGATCATTGATCATTGATGATTGATGATTGATATTTCATAATTGACGATTGATGATTGAGAATTGATTGTTGATGGTTAATGATTGATGGTTGAAGATTCATCATTGGTGATTGCTGATTGATGATTGATGACTGATGACTGATGACTGATGACTGATGATTGATGATTGATGATTGATGATTGATAAGTGATGATTAATGTTTGATGATTGATGATTGATGATTGATGATTGATGATTGCAAATCGATGATTGATGTTTGCTGTTTGCTGTTTGATGATTGATGATTGAAGATTGATGATTGAAGATTGGTGATTGATGATTGATGATCGATCATTGATCATTGATGATTGATGATTGATATTTCATAATTGACGATTGATGATTGAGAATTGATTGTTGATGGTTAATGATTGATGGTTGATGATTCATCATTGGTGATTGCTGATTGATGATTGATGACTGATGACTGATGACTGATGACTGATGACTGATGATTGATGATTGATGATTGATGATTGATAATTGATAATTGATGAGTGATGATTGATAATTGATGATTGATGATAGATAATTGATGATTGATAATTGCAAATTGATGATTGATGTTTGATATTTGATGATTGATGATTGATGATTGATGATTGATGATTAATGACTGATGATTAATGATTGATGATTGTGAATTGATGATTAATGATTGATGATTGATGAATTATGATTGATGATTGATGATTGATGATTAATGATTGATGATTGATGATTGATGATTGATGATTGATGATTGATGATAGATGATTGATGATTGATGATTGATGATTGATGATTGATGATTGATGATTGATGATTGATGATTGATGATTGATGATTGATGATTGAAGATTTATGATTGATGATTGATGATTGATGATTGATGAGTGATAATTGATAATTGATGGTTGATGATTGATGATTGATGATTGAAGATTGATGATTGATGATTAATGATTGATGATTGATGATTGATGATTGATGATTGATGATTGATGATTGATGATTGATGATTTATGATTGATGATTGATGATTGATGATTGATGATGAATGATTGATGATTGATGCTTGATGATTGATGATTGATGATAGATGATTGATGATTGATGATTGATGATTAGTGATTGATGATTGATGTTTGCTGTTTGCTGTTTGATGATTGATGATTGATGATTGATGATTGATGATTGGTGATTGATGATTGATGATCGATCATTGATCATTGATGATTGATGATTGATATTTCATAATTGACGATTGATGATTGCGAATTGATTGTTGAATGTTAATGATTGATGGTTGATGATTCATCATTGGTGATTGCTGATTGATGACTGATAACTGATGACTGATGATTGATGATTGATGATTGCTGATTGATGATTGATAATTGATAAGTGATGAGTGATGATTGATAATTGATGATTGATGATTGTGAACGATGATTGATGATTGATGATTGATGATTGATGATTGAGGATTGAGGATTGATGATTGATGATTGATAATTGATGCTTGATGATTGATGAGTGATGATTGATAATTGATGATTGATGATTGATGAACGATGATTGATGATCGATGATTAAGGATTGATGATTGATGATTGATAATTGATGCTTGATTATTGATGAGTGATGATTGATGATTGATGATTGATGATTGATCATTAGTGATTGATGATTGATGATTGATGATTGATGATTGACGATTGATGATTGATGATTGATGATTCATGATTGATGATTGATGATTGATGTTTGATGATTAATGATTGATGATTGATGATTGATGATTGATGATTGATGATTGATGATTGATGATTGACGATTGATGATGGATGATTGATGATTCATGATTCATGATTGATGATTGATGATTGATGATTGATGATTGATGATTGATGATTGATGATTTATGATTGATGATTGATGATTGATGATTGATGATTGATGATTGATGATTGATGATTGATGATTGATGATTGATGAATGATGATTGATTATTGATGATTGATGATTGATGATTGATGATTGAACATTGATGATTGATGATTGATGATTGATGATTGATGATTGATGCTTGATGATTGATGATTGATGATTGATGATTGGTGATTGATGATTGATGATTGATTATTGATGATTGAAAATTGATGATTAATGATTGATGATTGATGAATTATGATTGATGATTGATGATTGATGATTAATGATTGATGATTGATGATTGATGATTGATGATTGATGATTGATGATTGATGATTGATGATTGATGATTGATGATTGATGATTGATGATTGATGATTGATGATTGATGATTGATGATTGATGATTGATGATTGATGATTGATGATTGATGATTGATGATTGATAATTGATGGTTGATGATTGATAATTGCAAATTGATGATTGATGTTTGATATTTGATGATTGATGATTGATGATTGATGATTGATGCTTGACGATTGATGATTGATAATATATGATTGATGATTCATGATTGATGATTGATGATTGATGGTTGATGATTGATATTTGATTATTGATGGTTGATGATTGATAGCTGCAAATGGATGATTGATTATTCATGATTGATGTCCGATGATTTATGATTGATGATTGAAGATTGATGATTGATGATTGACGGTTGATGATTGATGATTGATGATTGACGATTGATGATTGATGATTGATGATTGATGATTCATGATTCATGATTCATGATTCATGATTGATGATTGATGATTGATGATTGATGATTGATGATTGATGATTGATGATTGATGATTGATGATTGATGATTGATGATTGATGATTGATGATTGATGATTGATGATTGATGATTGACGATTGATAATTGATGATTGATAATTGCAAATTTATTATTGATGTTTGATATTTGATGATTGATGATTGATGATTGATGATTGATGATTGATGATTGATGCTTGACGATTGATGATTGATAATATATGATGGATGATTCATGATTGATGATTGATGATTGATGGTTGATGATTGATATTTGATTATTGATGGTTGATGATTGATAATTGCAAATGGATGATTGATTATTCATGATTGATGATTTATGATTGATGATTGATGATTGATGATTGATGATTGACGGTTGATGATTGATTATTGATGATTGATGATTCATGAGTGCTGATTGATGATTGATGATTTATGATTGATGATTGATGATTAATGATTGATGACTGATGATTGACGATTGACGATTGATAATTTATAATTGATGATTAATGATTGATGATTGATGATTGAAGATTGATGATTAATTATAAATGATTGGTGATTGATGATTGATGATTGATGATTGATGATTGATGATTGATGATTAATGATTGATGATTGATGATTGATGATTGATGATAGATGATAGATGATTGATGATTGATGATTGATCATTGATCATTGATCATTGATCATTGATGATTGATGATTGATGATTGATGATTGATGATTTATGATTGATGGTTGATGATTTATGATTGATGATTGATGATTGATGATTGACGATTGATAATATATGATATATGATTGTCGATTTATGATTGATGATATATGATTGTTGATTGATGATTAGTGATATATGAGTGATGAATGATGATTGATGATTGATGATTGATGATTGATGACTGACGATTGACGATTGATGATTGATGATTGATGATTGATGATTGATGATTGATGATTGATGAGTGATGATTGATGATTGATGATTGATGATTGATGATTGATGATTGATGATTGATGATTGATGATTGATGATTGATGATTGATGATTGATGATTGATGATTGATGATTGATGATTGATGAGTGATGATTGATGATTGATAATTGATGATTGATGATTGATGATTGATGATTGATGATTGATGATTGATGATTGATAACTGATGATTGATGATTGATGATTGATGATTGATGATTGATGATTGATGATTGATGATTGATGGTTGATGATTTGTAATTGCAAATTGATGTTTGACGATTGATGATTGATATTATATGATTGACGATTGATGATTGATAAAATATGATTGATGATTGATTAGTGATGATTGATGGTTGATGATTGATGATTGCAAATAGATGATTGATGATTGATGATTGACGATTGATGATTGTTAATATATGATTGAATATTGATGATTGCCGATTGATGAATGATAATATATGATTGATGATTGATGATTGATAATTGACGATTGATGATTGATAATATATGATTGATGATAAATGATTACTGATTGATGATACATGATTGATGACTGATGATTGACGGTTGATGATTGATGATTAATGATTGATGATTGATATGTGATGATTGACGATTGATGATTGATGATTTATGTTTGATGATTGATGATTGATGATTGATGATTGATGATTGATGATTTATGATTGATGAATGAGGATTGATGATTGATGATTGATGATTGATGATTGATGATTGAGGATTGATGATTGATGATTCATTATATATATTTAATGATTGATGATTGATAATTTATGATTGATGATTGACGATTGATGAATGATAATATATGATTGATGATTGACGATTCATGATTGATGATTAATGATTGATGAACGATGATTGATGATTGTTCATTGATGATTGATGATTGATGATTGACGATTGATGACTGATGATTGATGACTGATGATTGATGATTGATGAGTGATGATTGATGAACGATGATTGATGAGTGATGATTGATGAGTGATGATTGATGATTGATAATTGATGATTGGTGATTGATGATTGATGATTGATGATTGATGATTGATGATTGATGATTGATGATTGATGATTGATGATTGACGATTGATGATTGATAATTAATGATTGATGGTTGATGATTGACGATTGATGAATGATAATATATGATTGATGATTGATGATTGATTATTGAAGATTGATGAGTGTTGATTGATGATTGAACGCTGATGATTGATGATAGATGATTAATGATTGATGATTGATGGTTGATGATTCATGGGTGATGATTGATGATTGCAAATTAATGATTGATGATTGATGATTGACGGTTGACGGTTGATGACTGATATGTTACGTTTGATGGTTGATGATTGACGATTGATGAATGATAATATATGATTGATGATTGATGATTGATGATTGATTTTTGACGATGGATGATTGATAATTGATGATTGATGATTGATGATTGATGATTGATGATTGATGATTGCTGATTGATGACTGGTGATTGATGATTGATGATTGATGATTGATGATTGATGACTGATGATTTACGATTGAACGTTGATGATTGATGATAGATGATTGATGATTGATGGTTTATGATTGATGATTGATGGTTGATGATTGATGATTGCAAATTGATGATTGATGATTGATGATTGATAATGCATGATTGATGATTGATGATTGATGACTGGTGATTGATGATTGATAATTGACGGTTGATGATTCATGATTGATGGTTGATAATTGATGATTGCAAATTGATGATTGATGTTTGCTGTTTGCTGGTTGATGATTGATGATTGATGATTGATGATTGGTGATTGCTAATTGATGATTGATGACTGATGACTGATGAATGATAATATATGATTGACGATTGATGAATGATAATATATGATTGATGATTGATGATTGATGATTGATGATTGATGATTGATGATTGATGATTGATGATTGATGATTGATGATTGATAATTGATAATTGATGAGTGATGATTGATAATTGATGATTGATGTTTGATGAACGATGATTGATGATTGATGATTGAGGATTGATGATTGATGATTGATGATTGATAATTAATGCTTGATGATTGACGAGTGATGATTGAAGATTGATGATTGATGAATGATGATTGATGATTGCTGATTGATGATTGATGATTGATGATTGGTGATTGATGATTGATGATTGATGATTGATGATTGATGATTGATGGTTGATGATTGATGATTGATGATTGGTGATTGATGATTGATGATTGATGATTGATGATTGATGATTGCTGACTGATAACTGATGATTGATGATTGATGATTGATGACTGATGATTTACGATTGAACGTTGATGATTGATGATAGATGATTAATGATTGATGATTGATGGTTGATGATTGATGATTGATGGTTGATAATTGATGATTGCAAATTGACGATTGATGATTGATGATTGATAATGTATGATTGATGATTGATGATTGATGACTGGTGATTGATGATTGATGATTGATGATTGATGATTGATGATTGATGATTGATGATTGATGATTGATGATTGATGATTGATGATTGATGATTGATGGTTGATCATTGATGATATATGATTGATGTTTGTTGATTTTTGATTGATGATTGATGATTGATGATTGATAATTTATGATTGATCATTGATAATTTATGAGTGATGATTGATGATTGATGATGGATGATTGATGCTTGATGATTGACGGTTGATGATTCATGATTGATGGTTGATGATTGATGATTGCAAATTGATGAAAGATGTTTGCTGTTTGATGATTGATGATTGATGATTGATGATTGGTGATTGATGATAGATGATCGATCATTGATCATTGATGATTGATGATTGATATTTCATAATTGACGATTGATGATTGAGAATTGATTGTTGATGGTTACTGATTGATGGTTGATGATTCATCATTGGTGATTGCTAATTGATGATTGATGACTGATGACTGATGACTGATTACTGATGATTGATGATTGATGATTGATAATTGAAAATTGATAATTGATGAGTGATGATTGATAATTGATGATTAATGATTGTGAACGATGATTGATTATTGATGATTGGTGATTGAGGATTGATTATTGATGATTGATAATTGATGCTTGATGATTGATGAGTGATGATTGATGATTGATGATTGATGATTGATGATTGATGATTGATGATTGATGATTGATGATTGATGATTGATGATTGATGATTGATGATTGATGATTGATGATTGATGATTGATGATTGATGATTGATGATTTACGATTGATGATTGATCATTGATGATTGATGAATGATGGTTGATGATTGATGATTGATGATTGATGATTGATGATTGATGATTGATGATTGATGATTGATGATTGATGATTGATGATTGATGATTGATGATTGATGATTGATGATTGATGATTGATGATTGATGATTGATGATTGATGATTGATGATTGATGGTTGATGATTGATGATTGATGATTGATGATTGATAATTGATGATTGATGATTGATGATTGATGATTGATGATTGATGATTGATGATTGATGATTGATGATTGATGATTGATGATTGATGATTGATAATTGATAATTGATAATTGATAATTGATAATTGATAATTGATAATTGATGAGTGATGATTGATAATTGATGATTGATGATTGATTAACGATGATTGATGATTGAGGATTGATGATTGATGATAAATAATTGATGCTTGATGATTGATGAGTGATGATTGATGATTGATGATTGATGATTGATGAATGATGATTGATGATTGATGATTGATGATTGATGATTGATGATTGGTGATTGATGATTGATGATTGATGATTGATGATTGATGATTGATGATTGATGATTCATGATTCATGATTGATGATTGATGAATGATGATTCATGATTGATGATTGATGGTTGACGATTGATGATTGATGATTGATGATTCATGATTGATGATTGATGATTGATGATTGATGATTGATGATTGATGATTGATGATTGACGATTGATAATTGATGCTTGATGATTGATGATTGATGATTGATGAATGATGATTGATGATTGATGATTGATGATTGATGATTGTCGATTGATGATTGATGATTGATGATTGATGATTGATGATTGATGATTGATGATTGATGATTGATTATTGATGATTGATGATTGATGATTAATGATTGATGATTGATGATTGATGATTGATGATTGATGATTGATGATTGATGATTGATGATTGATGATTGATGATTCATGATTGATGATTGATTATTGATGATCGATGATTGATAATTGATGATTGATGATTGATGATTGATGATTGATGATTGATGATTGATGATTGATGATTGATGATTGACGATTGATGATTGATGATTGATGATTGATGATTGATGTTTGAAAGTTGATGATTCATTATTGATGGTTGATGATTGATGATTGCAAATTGATGATTGATGTTTGATGTTACGTGATCGATCATTTATCATTGATGATTGATGATTGATGATTTACGATTGATGATTGATGATTGGTGATTGATGATTGATTGTTGATGGTTAATGATTGATGGTTGATGATTCATCATTGGTGATTGCTGATTGATGATTGATGGCTGATGACTGATGACTGATGACTGATGATTGATGATTGATGATTGATGATTGATAAGTGATGATTAATGTTTGATGATTGATGATTCATGATTGACGATTGATGGTTGCAAATCGATGATTGATGTTTACTGTTTGATGATTGATGATTGATGATTGAAGATTGATGATTGATGACTGATGACTGATGACTGATGACTGATGATTGATGATTGATGATTGATGATTGATGATTGATAATTGATAATTGATGAGTGATGATTGATAATTGATGATTGATGATTGATGAACGATGATTTTCGATTGATGATTGAGGATTGATGATTGATGATTGATGATTGATGATTGACGATTGATGATTGATGATTAATGATTAATGATTGATGATTGATGATTGATGACTGATGATTGATGATTGATGATTGATGATTGATGATTGATGATTGATGATTGATGATTGATGATTGATGATTGATGATTGATGAGTGACGATTGATGATTCATGATTGATGGTTGATGATTGATGATTGCAAATTGATGATAGATGTTTGCTGTTTGCTGTTTGCTGTTTGATGATTGATGATTGATGATTGGTGATTGATGATTGATAATCGATCATTGATCATTGATGATTGATGATTGATATTTCATAATTGACGATTGATGATTGAGAATTGATTGTTGATGGTTAATGATTGATGGTTGATGCTTCATCATTGGTGATTGCTGATTGATGATTGATGATTGATTACTGATGACTGATGATTGATGATTGATGATTGATGATTGATGATTGATAATTGATAATTGATGAGTGATGATTGATAATTGATGATTGATGATTGTGAACGATGATTGATGATTGATGATTGAGGATTGATGATTGATAATTGATGCTTGATGATTGATGAGTGATGATTGATAATTGATGATTGATGATTGATGAACGATGATTGATAATCGACGATTGAGGATTGATGATTGATGATTGATAATTGATGCTTGAATATTGATGATTGATGATTGATGATTGATGATTCATGATTGATGATACTTGATTGATGATTGATGATTGATGATTGATGATTGACGATTGACGATTGATGATTGATGATTGATGATGGATGATTGATGATTGATGATTGATGATTGATGATTGATGATTGATGATTGATGATTGATGATTGATGATTGATGATTGATGATTGATGATTGATGATTGATGATTGATGATTGATGATTGATGATTGATGATTGATGATTGATGATTGATGATTGATGATTGATGATTGATGATTGATGATTGATGATTGATAATCGATGATTGATGATTGAGGATTGATGCTTGATGATTGATAATTAAAGCTTGATGATTGATGATTGATTATTGATGATTGATGATTGATGATTGATGATTGATGATTGATGATTGATGATTGATGATTGATGATTGATGATTGATGATTGATGATTGATGATTGATGATAGGTGATTGATGATTGATGATTGATGATTGATGATTGACGATTGAAGATTGATGATTGATGATTGATGATTGATGATTGATGATTGATGATTGATGATTGATGATTGATGATTGATGATTGATGATTGATGATTGATGATTGATGATTGATGATTGATGATTGATGATTATGATTGATGATTGATGATTGATGATTGATGATTGATGATTGATGATTGATAATTGATGATTGATGATTGATTATTGATGATTGATGATTGATGATTGATGATTGATGATTGATGATTTATGATTGATGATTGATGATTGATGATTGATGAATGATGATTGATAAGTGATGATTGATGATTGATGATTGATGATTGATGATTGATGATTGATGATTGATGATTGATGATATATGATTGATGATTGATGATTGATGATTGATGATTGATGTTTGACGGTTGATGATTCATGATTGATGGTTGATGGTTGCAAATTGATGATTGATGGTTGATGTTTGATGATTGATGATGGATGATTGATGATTGATGATTGATGATTGATGATTGATGATTGGTGATTGAGGATTGATGATCGATCATTGATGATTGATGATTGATATTTCATAGTTGACGTTTGATGATTGAGAATTGATTGTTGATGGTTAATGATTGATAGTTGATGATTCATCATTGGTGATTGCTGATTGATGATTGATGGCTGATGGCTGATGACTGAAGACTGATGATTGATGATTGATGATTGATGATTGATGATTGATGATTGATGATTGATGATTGATAAGTGATGATTGATGTATGATGATTGATGATTGATAATTGGTGATTGATGTTTGATGATATCTATTTGATGATTCATGTTCGTGGATTGATAATTGATGATTGATGATTGACGATTGATGATTGATGGTTGATGATTGATGATTGGTGATTGATGATTGATGATTGATGATTGATGATTGATGATTGATGATTAATGATTGATGATTGATGATTGATGATTGATGATTGATGATTGATGATTGATGATTGATGATTGATGATTGATGATTGATGATTGATGATTGATGATTGATGATTGATGATTGATGATTGATGATTGATGATTGATGATTGATGATTGATGATTGATGATTGATGATTGATGATTGATGATTGATGATTGATGATTGATGATTGATGATTGATGATTGATGATTGATGATTGATGATTGATGATTGATGATTGATGATTGATGATTGATGATTGATGATTGATGATTGATGATTGATGATTGATGTTTGACGGTTGATGATTCATTATTGATGGTTGATGATTGATGATTGCACATTGATGATTGATGTTTGATGTTTGATGATTGATGATTGATGATTGATGATTGATGATTGATGATTGATGATTGATGATTGATGATTAATGATTGGTGATTGATGATTGATGATCGATCATTGATCATTGATGATTGATGATTGATATTTCACAGTTGCCGATTGATGATTGAGAATTGATTGTTGATGGTTAATGATTGATGGTTGATGATTCATCATTGGTGATTGCTGATTGATGATTGATGGCTGATGACTGATGACTGATGATTGATAATTAATGCTTGATGATTGATAATTAATGCTTGATTATTGATGATTGATAATTGATGATTGATGATTGATGATTGATGATTGATGATTGACGATTGATGATTGATGATTGATGATTGATGATTGATGATTGATAATTGATGATTGATGATTGATGATTGATGATTGATGATTGATGATTGATGATTGATGATTGATGATTGATGATTGATGATTGATGATTGATGATTGATGATTGATGATTGATGATTGATGATTGATGATTGATGATTGATGATTGATGATTGATGATTGGTGAATGATGATTGATAAGTGATGATTGATGATTGATGATTGCTGATTGATGATTGATGATTGATGATTGATGATTGATGATTGATGATTGATGATTGATGATTGATGATTGATGATTGATGATTGCTGATTGATGTTTGACGGTTGATGATTCATGATTGATGGTTGATGATTGCAAATTGATGATTGATGTTTGATGTTTAATGATTGATGATGAATGATTGATGATTGATGATTGATGATTGATGATTGGTGATTGAGGATTGATGATCGATCATTGATCATTGATGATTGATGATTGATATTTCATAGTTGACGTTTGATGATTGAGAATTGATTGTTGATGGTTAATGATTGATGGTTGATGATTCATCATTGGTGATTGCTGATTGATGGCTGATGGCTGATGACTGAAGACTGATGATTGATGATTGATGATTGATGATTGATGATTGATGATTGATGATTGATGATTGATGATTGATAAGTAATGATTGATGTATGATGATTGATGATTGATGATTGATAATTGGTGATTGATGTTTGATGATATCTATTTGATGATTCATGTTCGTGGATTGATGATTGATGATTGACGATTGATGATTGATGGTTGATGATTGATGATTGGTGATTGATGATTGATGATTGATGATTGATGATTGATGATTGATGATTGATGATTGATGATTGATGATTGTTGATTAATGATTAATGATTGATGATTGATGATTGATGATTGATGATTGATGATTGATGATTGATGATTGATGATTGATGATTGATGATTGATGATTGATGATTGATGATTGATGATTCATGATTGATGATTGATGATTGCAAATTGATGATTGATGTTTGCTGTTTGCTGTTTGATGATTGATGATTGATGATTGATGATTGAAGATTGGCTATTGATAATTGATGATCGATCATTGATCATTGATGATTGATGATTGATATTTCAAAATTGACGATTGATGATTGAGAATTGATTGTTGATGGTTAATGATTGATGGTTGATGATTCATCATTAGTGATTGCTGATTGATGATTGATGACTGATGACTGATGACTGATGATTGATGATTGATGATTGATGATTGATGATTGATGATTGATGATTGATGAATGATGATTGATGATTGATGATTGATGATTGATGATTGACGATTGATGATTGATGATTTATGATTCATGATTGATGATTGATGATTGATGATTGATGATTGATGATTGATGATTGATGATTGATGATTGATGATTGATGATTGATGATTGATGATTGATGAATGATGATTGATGATTGATGATTGATGATTGACGATTGATAATTGATGCTTGATGATTGATGACTGATGATTGATGAATGATGATTGATGATTGATGATTGATGATTGATGATTGATGATTGATGATTGATGATTGATGATTGTCGATTGATGATTGATGATTGATGATTGATGATTGATGATTGATGATTGATGATTGATGATTGATGATTGATGATTGATGATTGATGATTGATGATTGATTATTGATGATTGATGATTGATGATTGATGATTGATGATTGATGATTGATGATTGATGATTGATAATTGATGATTGATGATTGATGATTGATGATTGATGATTGATGATCGATGAGTGATGATTAATGATTGATGATTGATGATTGATGATTGATGATTGATGATTGATTATTGATGATTGATGATTGATGATTGATGATTGATGATTGACGATTGACGATTGATGATTGATGATTGATGATTGATGATTGATGATTGATGATTGATGATTGATGATTGATGATTGATGATTGATGATTGATGATTGATGATTGATGATTGATGATTGATGATTGATGATTGATGATTGATGATTGATGATTGATGTTTGATGTTTGACGGTTGATGATTCATTATTGATGGTTGATGATTGATGATTGCAAATTGATGATTGATGTTTGATGTTTGATAATTGATGATTGATGATTGATGATTGATGATTGATGATTGGTGATTGATGATTGATGATCGATCATTGATCATTGATGATTGATGATTGATGAATGATGATTGATAAGTGATGATTGATGATTGATGATTGATGATTGATGATTGATGATTGATGATTGATGATTGATGATTGATGATTGCTGATTGATGTTTGACGGTTGATGATTCATGATTGATGGTTGATGATTGCAAATTGATGATTGATGTTTGATGTTTGATGATTGATGATGGATGATTGATGATTGATGATTGATGATTGATGATTGATGATTGATGATTGATGATTGATGATTGGTGATTGAGGATTGATGATCGATCATTGATCATTGATGATTGATGATTGATATTTCATAGTTGACGTTTGATGATTGAGAATTGATTGTTGATGGTTAGTGATTGATGGTTGATGATTCATCATTGGTGATTGCTGATTGATGGCTGATGGCTGATGACTGAAGACTGATGATTGATGATTGATGATTGATGATTGATGATTGATTAGTGATGATTGATGTATGATGATTGATGATTGATGATTGATAATTGGTGATTGATGTTTGATGATATCTATTTGATGATTCATGTTCGTGGATTGATAATTCATGATTGATGATTGACGATTGATGATTGATGGTTGATGATTGATGATTGGTGATTGATGATTGATGATTGATGATTGATGATTGATGATTGATGATTGATGATTGATGATTGATGATTAATGATTAATGATTGATGATTGATGATTGATGATTGATTATTGATGATTGATGATTGATGATTGATGATTCATGATTGATGATTGATGATTGCAAATTGATGATTGATGTTTGCTGTTTGCTGTTTGATGATTGATGATTGATGATTGATGATTGAAGATTGGCTATTGATGATTGATGATCGATCATTGATCATTGATGATTGATGATTGATATTTCATAATTGACGATTGATGATTGAGAATTGATTGTTAATGGTTAATGATTGATGGTTGATGATTCATCATTAGTGATTGCTGATTGATGATTGATGACTGATGACTGATGACTGATGATTGATGATTGATGATTGATGATTGATGATTGATGATTGATAATTGATAATTGATAATTGATGAGTGATGATTGATGATTGATGATTGATGATTGATGAACGATGATTTTTGATTGATGATTGATTATTGAGGATTGATGATTGATGATTGATAATTGATGCTTGATGATTGATGAGTGATGATTGATGATTGATGATTGATGATTGATGATTGACGATTGATGATTGATGATTGATGATTGATGATTGATGATTGATGATTGATGATTGATGATTGATGATTGATGATTGATGATTGATGATTGATGATTGATGATTGATGATTGATGATTGATGATTGATGATTGATGATTGATGATTGATGATTGATGATTGATGATTGATGATTGATGATTGATGATTGATGATTGATGATTGATAATTGATGATTGATGATTGATGATTGATGATTGATGATTGATGATTGATGATTGCTGATTGATGATTGATGATTGATGATTGATGATTGATGTTTGACGGTTGATGATTCATGATTGATGGTTGATGATTGCAAATTGATGATTGATGTTTGATGTTTGATGATTGATGATGGATGATTGATGATTGATGATTGATGATTGATGATTTGTGATTGAGGATTGATGATCGATCATTGATCATTGATGATTGATGATTGATATTTCATAGTTGACGTTTGATGATTGAGAATTGATTGTTGATGGTTAATGATTGATGGTTGATGATTCATCATTGGTGATTGCTGATTGATGATTGATGGCTGATGATTGATGACTGAAGACTGATGATTGATGATTGATGATTGATGATTGATGATTGATGATTGATAAGTGATGATTGATGTATGATGATTGATGATTGATGATTGATAATTGGTGATTGATGTTTGATGATATCTATTTGATGATTCATGTTCGTGGATTGATAATTGATGAGTGATGATTGACGATTGATGATTGATGGTTGATGATTGATGATTGGTGATTGATGATTGATGATTGATGATTGATGATTGATGATTGATGATTGATGATTGATGATTAATGATTGATGATTAATGATTAATTATTGATGATTGAGGATTGACGATTGATGATTGATGATTGCAAATTGATGATTGATGTTTGCTGTTTGCTGTTTGATGATTGATGATTGATGATTGATGATTGAAGATTTGTGATTGACGATTGATGATCGATCATTGATCATTGATGATTGATGATTGATATTTCATAATTGACGATTGATGATTGAGAATTGATTGTTGATGGTTAATGATTGATGGTTGATGATTCATCATTAGTGATTGCTGATTGATGATTGATGACTGATGACTGATGATTGATGATTGATGATTGATGATTGATGATTGATGATTGATGATTCATGATTGATAATTGATAATTGATGATAGATGATTGATGATTGATGATTGATGAACGATGATTTTTGATTGATGATTGATGATTGACGATTGATGATTGATGATTGATAATTGATGCTTGATGATTGATGAGTGATGATTGATGATTGATGATTGATGATTGATGATTGATGATTGATGATTGATGATTGATGATTGACGATTGATGATTGATGATTGATGATTGATGATTGATGATTGATGATTGATGATTGATGATTGATGATTGATGATTGATGATTGATGATTGATGATTGATGATTGATGATTGATGATTGATGATTGATGATTGATGATTGATGATTGATGATTGATGATTGATGATTGATGAATGATGATTGATATTTGATGATTGATGATTGATGATTGGTGATTGATGATTGATGATTGATGATTGATGATTGATGATTGATAATTGGTTATTGATGTTTGATGTAATCTTTTTGATGATTCATGTTCGTGGATTGATAATTGATGACTGATGATTGACGATTGACGATTGACGATTGATGATTGATGATTGATGATTGATGATTGGTGATTGATAATTGATGATTGATGATTGATGATTGATGAAAGATGATTGATGGTTGATGATTGATGATTGATGATTGATGATTGATGATTGATGATTGATGATTGATGATTGATGATTGGTGATTGATGATTGATGATTGATGATTGATGATTGATTATTGATGATTGATGATTGATGATTGATGATTGATGATTGATGATTGATGATTGATGATTGATGATTGATGATTGATGATTGATGATTGATGATTGATGATTGATGATTGGTGAGTGATGATTGATGACCGGTCATTGATCGTTGATGATTGATGATTTATGATTGATGATTGATGATTTATGAGTGATTATTGATGATTGATGATTAATGATTGATGATTGATGATTGATGATTGATGATTGATGATTGATGATTGATGATTGATGATTGATGATTGATGATTGATGATTGATTATTAATGATTGATGATTGATGATTGACGATTGATGATTGGTGATTGATGATAGATAATTGATGATTGATGATTGCTGATTGATGAGTGATGATTGATGATTGATGATTCATGATTGATGATTAATGATTGATGATTGATGATTGATGATTGGTGATTGATGATTGATGATTGATGATTGATGATTGATGATTGATGATTGATGATTGATGATTGATGATTGATGATTGATGATTGATGATTGATGATTGATGATTGATGATTGATGATTGATGATTGATGATTGATGATTGATGATTGATGATTGATGATTGATGATTGATGATTGATGATTGATGATTGATGATTGATGATTGATGATTGAAGATTGATGATTGATGATTGGTGATTGATGAGTGATGATTGATGATTTATGATTGATGATTGATGATTGATGATAGATGATTGATGATTGATGATTGATGTTTGATGATTAATGATTGATGATTGATGATTGACGATTCATGATTCATGATTCATGATTCATGATTCATGATTCATGATTGATGATTCATGATTAATGATTCATGATTGATGATTCATGATTGATGAATGATGATTGATGATTGATGATTGGTGATTGATGATTGATGATTGATGATTGATGATTGATGATTGATGATTGATGATTGATGATTGATAATTGATAATGTATAATTGATGAGTGTTGATTGATAATTGATGATTGATGATTGATGATTGATGATTGCTGATTGATGATTGATGATTGATGATAGATGAATGATGATTGTTGATTGATGATTGAGGATTGATTGTTGATGGTTAATGATTTATGGTTGATGATTCATCATTAGTGATTGCTGATTGATGATTGATGACTGATGACTGATGATTGATGATTGATGATTGATGATTGATGATTGATGATTGATGATTGATGATTGATGATTGATGATTGATGATTGATGATTGATGATTGATGATTGATGATTGATGATTGATAATTGATAATTGATGAGTGATGATTGATGATTGATGATTGATGATTGATGATTGATGAACGATGATTTTTGATTGATGATTGACGATTGATGATTGATGATTGATAATTGATGCTTGATGATTGATGAGTGATGATTGATGATTGATGATTGATGATTGATGATTGATGATTGATGATTGATGATTGATGATTGACGATTGATGATTGATGATTGATGATTGATGATTGATGATTGATGATTGATGATTGATAATTGATGAATGATGATTGATAATTGATGATTGATGATTGATGATTGTTGATTGGTGATTGATGATTGATGATTGATGATTGATGATTGATAATTGGTTACTGATGTTTGATGATATCTTTTTGATGATTCATGTTCGTGGATTGATAATTGATGACTGATGATTGACGATTGACGATTGACGATTGATGATTGATGATTGATGATTGGTGATTGATAATTGATGATTGATGATTGATGATTGATGATTGATGAAAGATGATTGATGGTTGATGATTGATGATTGATGATTGATGATTCATGATTGATGATTCATGATTGATGATTCATGATTGATGATTCATGATTGATGATTGATGATTGATGATTGATGATTGGTGATTGATGATTGATGATTGATGATTGATGATTGATGATTGATGATTGATGATTGATGATTGATGATTGATGATTGATGATTGATGATTGATGATTGATGATTGATAATTGATAAATGATGAGTGATGATTGATAATTGATGATTGATGATTGATGATTGATGATTGATGATTGATGATTGATGATTGATAATTGATAATTGATAATTGATAATTGATAATTGATAATTGATGATTGATGATTGATGATTGACGATTGATGATTGATGATTGATGATAGATAATTGATGATTGTTGATTGCTGATTGATGAGTGATGATTGATGATTGATGATTCATGATTGATGATTGATGATTGATGATTGATGATTGATGATTGGTGATTGATGATTGATGATTGATGATTGATGATTCATGATTGATGATTGATGATTGATGATTGATGATTGATAATTGATGATTGATGATTGATGATTGATGATTGATGATTGATGATTGATGATTGATGATTGATGATTGATGATTGATGATTGATGATTGATGATTGATGATTGTTGATTGATGATTGATGATTGAAGATTGATGATTGATGATTGGTGATTGATGAGTGATGATTGATGATTTATGATTGATGATTGATGATTGATGATAGATGATTGATGATTGATGATTGATGTTTGATGATTAATGATTGAGGATTGATGATTGATGATTCATGATTGATGAGTGATGATTCATGATTGATGATTCATGATTGATGATTCATGATTGATGATTGATGATTGATGATTGGTGATTGATGATTGATGATTGATGATTGATGATTGATGATTGATGATTGATGATTGATGATTGATGATTGATGATTGATGATTGATGATTGATAATTGATAATTGATAATTGATGAGTGATGATTGATAATTGATGATTGATGATTGATGATTGATGATTGCTGATTGATGATTGATGATTGATGATAGATGATTGATGATTGATGATTGATGTTTGATGATTAATGATTGATGATTGATGATTGATGATTGATGATTCATGATTCATGATTGATGATTCATGATTGATGATTCATGATTGATGATTCATGATTGATGATTGATGATTGATGATTGGTGATTGATGATTGATGATTGATGATTGATGATTGATGATTGATGATTGATGATTGATGATTGATGATTGATGATTGATGATTGATGATTGATAATTGATAAACGATGAGTGATGATTGATAATTGATGATTGATGATTGATGATTGATGATTGATGATTGATGATTGATAATTGATAATTGATAATTGATAATTGATAATTGATAATTGATGATTGATGATTGATAATTGATAATTCATGAGTGATGATTGATAATTGATGAACGATGATTGATGATTGATGATTGATGATTGATGATTGATGAGTGATGTTTGACGATTCATGATTGATGATTGATGAGTGATGAGTGATGATTGATGATTTATGATTGATGATTGATGATTGATGATTGATTATTGATTATTGATGATTGATGATTGATGATTGATGATTGATTATTGATAACTGATGAGTGATGGTTGATAATTGATGATTGATGATTGATGAACGATGATTGATGATTGATGATTGATGATTGATGAGTGATGTTTGTCGATTGATGATTGGTGATTGATGAGTGATGGTTAATGATTGCTGATTGATGAATGTTGATTGATGATTGATAATTGCTGATTGATGATTGATGATCGATGATTGATGATTAATGATTGATGATTGATGATTGACGATTGATGATTGATGATTGATGATTGATGATTGATGATTGACGATTGATCATTAATGATTGATGATTGATGATTGATGATTGATGATTGATGATTGATGATTGATGATTGATGATTGATGATTCATGATTGATGATTGATGATTGATGATTGATAATTGATAATTGATAATTGATGAGTGATGGTTGATAATTGATGATTGATGATTGATGAACGATGATTGATGATTGATGATTGATGAGTTATGTTTGTCGATTGATGATTGATGATCGATGATTGATGATTGATGAGTGATGATTAATGATTGATGATTGATGAATGTTGATTGATGATTGATAATTGCTGATTGATGATTGATGATTATTGATTGATGATTGATTATCGATGATTGATGATTAATGATTGACGATTGATGATTGACGATTGATGATTGATGATTGATGATTGATGATTGATGATTGATGATTGATGATTGATGATTGATGATTGATGATTGACGATTGACGATTGATGATTAATGATTGATGGTTGATGATTGATGATTGATGATCGATGATTGATGATTGAGGATTGATGATTGATGATTGATGATTGATGATTGATGATTGATGATTGATGATTGATGATTGATGATTGATGATTGATGATTGATGATTGATGATTGATGATTGATGATTGATGATTGATGATTGATGATTGATGATTGATGATTGATGATTGATGGTTGATGATTGATGATTGATGATTGATGATTGATGATTGATGATTGATGATTGATGATTGATGATTGATGATTGATGATTGATGATTGATGATTGATGATTGATGATTGATGATTGATGATTGATGATTGATGATTGATGATTGATGATTGATGATTGATGATTGATGATTGATGATTGATGTTTGATGATTGATGATTGATGATTGATGATAAACGATTGATGATTGATGATTAATGATTGATGATTGATGATGGATGATTTATGATTGATGATTGATGATTGATGATTGATGATTGATGATTGATGATTGATGATTGATGATTGATGATTGATGATTTATGATTTATGTTTGATGTTTGACGTTTGATGATTGATGATTGATGATTGATGATTGATGATTGATGATTGTTGATTGATGATTGATGATTGATGATTGATGATTGATGATTGATGATTGATGATTGATGATTGATGATTGATGATTGATGATTGATGATTGATGATTGATGATTGATGATTGATGATTGATGATTGATGATTGATGATTGATGATTGATGATTGATGATTGATGATTGATGATTGATGATTGATGATTGATGAGTGATGATTGATGTTTGACGTTTGCTGATTGATGATTGATGATTGGTGATTGATGATTGCTGATCGATCGTTGATCATATTTGATTGATATTTCATGGTTGAAGATTAATGGTTGAGAATTGATTATTGTTGGTTGATGATTGATGATTCATCATTGGTGATTGCAGATTGATGACTGATGATTGATGATTGTTGCTAGATGATTGATGATTGATGATTGATGATTAATTATTGATGATTGATGATTGTTGATGGATGATTGATGATTGATGATTGATGATTGATGATTGATGATTGATGATTGACGATTGATGATTGATGATTGATGATTGATGCTTGATGATCGATGATTGATGATTGATGACTGATGATTGATGATTGATGATTGATTATTGATGATTGATGATTGATGATTGATGATTGATGATTAACGATTGACGATTGGTGATTGATGATTGATGATTGATGATTGATGATCGATGATTGATGATTGATGATTGATGATGGATGATTGGTGATTGATGATTGATGATTGATGATTGATGATTGATGATTGATGATTGATGATTGATGATTGATGATTGATGATTGATGATTGATGATTGATGATTGATGATTGATGATTGATGATTGATGATTGATGATTGATGATTAATGCTTGATGATCGATGATTGATGATTGATGATTGATGATTGATGATTGGTGATTGATTATTGATGATTGCTGATTGATGATTAACGATTGACGATTGATGATTGATGATTGATGATTGATGATTGATGATTGATGATCGATGATTGATGATTGATGATTGATGATTGATGATTGATGATTGATGATTGATGATTGATGATTGATGATTGATGATTGATGATTGATGATTGATAATTGATAATTGATAATTGATGAGTGATGATTGATAATTGATGATTGATAATTGATAATTGATAATTGATAATTGATGATTGATGATTGATAATTGATAATTCATGAGTGATGATTGATAATTGATGAACGATGATTGGTGATTGATGATTGATGATTTATGAGTGATGTTTGTCGATTGATGATTGATGAGTGATGAGTGATGATTGATGATTTATGATTGATGATTGATGATTGATGATTGATTATTGATTATTGATTATTGATGATTGATGATTGATGATTGATGATTGATTATTGATAACTGATGAGTGATGGTTGATAATTGATGATTGATGAACGATGATTGATGATTGATGATTGATGAGTGATGTTTGTCGATTGATGATTGGTGATTGATGAGTGATGGTTAATGATTGCTGATTGATGAATGTTGATTGATGATTGATAATTGCTGATTGATGATTGATGATCGATGATTGATGATTAATGATTGATGATTGATGATTGACGATTGATGATTGATGATTGATGATTGATGATTGATGATTGACGATTGATGATTAATGATTGATGATTGATGATTGATGATTGATGATTGATGATTGATGATTGATGATTGATGATTGATGATTGATGATTCATGATTGATGATTGATGATTGATGATTGATAATTGATAATTGATAATTGATAATTGATAATTGATGAGTGATGATTGATAATTGATGATTGATGATTGATGAACGATGATTGATGATTGATGATTGATGAGTTATGTTTGTCGATTGATGATTGATGATCGATGATTGATGATTGATGATTGATGATTGATGATTGATGATTGATGATTGATGATTGATGATTGATGAGTGATGTTTGATGTTTGACGTTTGATGATTGATGATTGATGATTGATGATTGGTGATTGATGATTGATGATTGATGATTGATGTTTGATAATTGATAATTGATGAGTGATGATTGATAATTGATGATTGATAATTGATAATTGATAATTGATAATTGATAATTGATAATTGATGATTGATTATTGATAATTGATAATTCATGAGTGATGATTGATAATTGATGAACGATGATTGATGATTGATGATTGATGATTGATGATTGATGATTGATGATTGATGATTAATGCTTGATGATCGATGATTGATGATTGATGATTGATGATTGATGATTGATGATTGATGATTGATGATTGATGATTGATTATTGATGATTGATGATTGATGGTTGATGATTGATGATTGATGATTGATGATTGATGATTGATGATTGATGATTGATGATTGATGATTGATGATTGATGATTGATGATTGATGATTGATGATTGATGATTGATGATTGATGATTGATGATTGATGATTGATGATTGATAATTGATAATTGATAATTGATAATTGATGAGTGATGATTGATAATTGATGATTGATGATTGATGATTGATGATTGTAAATTGATAATTGATAATTGATACTTGATAATTGATGATTGATGATTGATAATTGATAATTCATGAGTGATGATTGATAATTGATGAACGATGATTGATGATTGATGATTGATGATTGATGATTGATAATTGATGATTGATGATTGATGAGTGATGAGTGATGATTGATGTTTGACGTTTGATGAATGATGATTGATGATTGGTGATTGATGATTGATGATCGATCGTTGATCATTGATGATTGATAATTCATGGTTGAAGATTAATGGTTGAGAATTGATTATTGTTGGTTGATGATTGATGATTCATCATTGATGATTGCTGATTGATGAGTGATGATTGATGACTGATGATTGATGACTGATGACTGATGATTGATGATTGATAGTTGATGAGTGATGATTGATGAACGATGATTGGTGATTGATGATTGATGATTCATCATTGATGATTGCTGATTGATGACTGATGATTGATGACTGATGATTGATGACTGATGACTGATGATTGATGATTGATAGTTAATGAGTGATGATTGATGATTGATGATTGATAATTGATGATTGATGATTGATTATTGATGATTGGTGATTGATGATTGATGATTGATGATTGATGATTGATGATTGATGATAGATGATTGATGATTGATGATTGATGATTGATGATTGACGATTGATGATTGATGATTGATGATTGATGATTGATGATTGATGATTGATGATTAATAATTGATGATTGATGATTGATGATTGATGATTGATGATTGATGATTGATGATTGATGATTGATGATTGATGATTGATGATTGATGATTGATGATTGATGATTGATAATTGATAATTGATAATTGATAATTGATGAGTGATGATTGATAATTGATGATAGATGATTGATGATTGATGGTTGATGATTGATGATTGATGATTGATGATTGATGATTGATGATTGATGGTTGATGATTGATGATTGATGATTGACGATTGATGATTAATGATTGATGATTGATGATTGATGATTGATGATCGATGATTGATGATTGAGGATTGATGATTGATGATTGATGATTGATGATTGATGATTGATGATTGATGGTTGATGATTGATGGTTGATGATTGATGATTGATGATTGATGATTGATGATTGATGATTGATGATTGATGATTGATGATTGATGATGGATGATTGATGATTGATGATTGATGATTGATGATTGATGATTGATAATTGCTGATTGATGATTGATGATTGATGATTGATGATTGATGTTTGATGATTGATGATTGATGAGTGATGATTAATGATTGATGATTGATGAATGTTGATTGATGATTGATAATTGCTGATTGATGATTGATGATTATTGATTGATGATTGATGATCGATGATTAATGATTAATGATTGACGATTGATGATTGACGATTGAGGATTGATGATTGATGATTGATGATTGATGATTGATGGTTGATGATTGATGATTGATGATTGACGATTGATGATTAATGATTGATGATTGATGATTGATGATTGATGATCGATGATTGATGATTGAGGATTGATGATTGATGATTGATGATTGATGATTGATGATTGATGATTGATGATTGATGATTGATGATTGATGATTGATGATTGATGATTGATGATTGATGATTGATGATTGATGATTGATGATTGATGATTGATGATTGATGATTGATGATTGATGGTTGATGATTGATGATTGATGATTGAGGATTGACGATTGATGATTGATGATTGATGTTTGATGATTGATGATTGATGATAGACGATTGATGATTGATGATTAATGATTGATGATTGATGATGGATGATTGATGATTGATGATTGATGATTGATGATTGATGATTGATGATTGATGTTTGATGATTGATGATTGATGATTGATGATTGATGATTGATGATTGATGATTGATGATTGATGATTGATGATTGATGATTGATGATTGATGATTGATGAGTGATGTTTGATGTTTGACGTTTGATGATTGATGATTGATGATTGATGATTGGTGATTGATGATTGATGATTGATGATTGATGTTTGATAATTGATAATTGATGAGTGATGATTGATAATTGATGATTGATGATTGATAATTGATGATTGATGAACGATGAGTGATGTTTGTCGATTGATGATTGATGATTGATGAGTGATGATTGATGATTGATTATTGATGATTGATGATTGATGATTGAAGATTGATGATTGATGATTGATGATTGATGATTGATGATTGATGATTGATGATTGATGATTGATGATTGATGATTGATGATTGAAGATTAATGATTGATGATTGATGATTGATGATTGACGATTGTTGATTGATAATTTATGATTGATGATTGATGATTGATGATTGATGATTAATGATTGATGATTGATAGCTGATGGCTGATGACTGAAGACTGATGATTGATGATTGATGATTGATAATTGATGATTGATGATTGATGATTGATGATAGATGATTGAAGATTGATGATTGATGATTAATGATTGATGATTGATGATTGATGAGTGATGATTGATGATTGATGATTGATGATTGATGATTGATGATTGATGATTGATGATTGATGATTGATGATTGATGATTGATGATTGATGATTGATGATTGATGATTGATGATTGATGATTGATGATTGATGATTGATGATTGATGATTGATGATTGATGATTGATGATTGATGATTTATGATTGATGATTGATGAGTGATGATTGATGATTGATGATTGATGAGTGATGATTGATGAACGATGATTGGTGATTGATGATTGAGGATTGATGATTGATGATTGATGATTGATGATTGATGATTGATGATTGATGATTGATGATTGATGATTGATGATTGATTATTGATGATTGATGATTGATGATTGGAAATTGATGATTGATGATTGATGATTGATGATTGATGCTTGATGATTGATGATTGATTATCGATCATTGATCATTGATGATTGATAATTCATGGTTGACGATTGATGGTTCAGAATTGATTATTGATGGCTGATGATTGATGATTGATGATTTATCATTGGTGATTGCTGATTCATGATTGATGACTGATGATTGATGATTGATAATTGATGATTGATGAGTGATTGTTGATAATTGATGATTGATGAGTGATGATTGATGATTGATGATTGATAATTGGTGATTGATGATTGATGATATCTAATTGATTATTCATGGTTGTGGATTGAAAAGTGGTAATTGATGATTGATGATTGATGATTGATGAGTGATGATTGATGATTGATGATTGATGATTGATGATTGATAATTGATGATTGATGATTGTTGATTGATGATTGATTATTGATGATTAAGGATTGATGATTGATGATATATGATTGATGGTTGATGAGTGATGGTAGATGATTGATGATTGCAAATTGATGATTGATGATTGGTGAGTGATGTTTGATGATTGATGATAGATGATTGGTGAGTGATGTTTGATGATTGATGATTGATGATTGATGAATGTTGATATATGATTGATGATTGAT